>BMAO01020436.1:36110-53643 GCA_019973975.1 Trichonephila clavata
TTCATCAAAGTGTGAAAAGCAAAGGCATATTTTTCAAAAAAGGAAAAAAAAAAATTTTTTTTCAAAGAACAAGAAATATACTGTAAGCAAAAAATTCATAAAATGTTTTACTGAATAAGAAATGAATATTACGCTGGCTATGTATTTTACGAAAATTCAACACCAGAATCCCTGGGCATTTCTTTAAAATACAGAATATCAAGAACTGACAGTTTTGCCAAAGCTATTGTTATTTCTCTCAACGCAAACATGTAAAAAAAATTACTTTGGTGCATGGAATAAATCCAGAAACTGTTCGCAGTTTTTCAATGAAAATTTTGTGAAGTAGATAGAAAATATAGTTTTTTGGGGGCGGGGTAAGAAAAAAGAAAAAAAACTACACAGGTCTTGACAGATTGAATAGATAGAATAAACTGCATTTTCTCTTAAGCAGCAATGTATTATGACACAAGGCTATCTATGTTGAATTGTTATTCATTTCAGGGAAATATAAATTATTTAAAATTATTAATAAGTTGCTTAAATTTAATCTTTGAATAACCATCGACATTTTTTTAAAGTGGATTTTTAGGTTTAAAAAGATATTAATTTTTATCACCTTAATATTTCAAACATATGTCAAAAATATAAATATATTTCCTGAATTATTAAAAATACTTAAATTAATTATTGATTTGCTAATTATTAATTATTTTAAAATTATTAAAATAAAAAAAAATAAAAGTATTAAAATAAATTTTATTAAATTGATTATTAATTTATTAACTATTTTAAAATTATTAAAATAATTATAATTTAATTTAATTCTTATTTTCTTGTTTAGAAATATTAATATGTTATTTAAATTTAATCTTTTTGAATAAACATCGAGATTTATTTTTATAATAACATTGTGGATTTTCAGGTTTAAAAATATTAATTTTTATCACCTTAACTATTTTAAACATATGTCAAAAGATTGAAATGTATTCCATTGATTTTTAATTTCCTTAAACAGTATTTTTTAATGAATATCATTAAATTCAAAACTTAGTAAACAATAAATAAAACAAAATTTTTAAAGAGAGACAGAGAAATATGTAGACAGTAATGATCGTCAATTTACTAATAAAACATATTATATTTGTATCAATTAAATGAGATAAGAATTTCCTATAAGAATATAATTTAATTACAAAAAATTACGTTTAACGTGAAAACGCTTAAGACGAAATATCGGTTAACACGAAATAATACTATGGTTTTGACAAACTATTAAGTATTTTCATGCATTTTTTCTCTTAACACAAAACGAAATCGCTTAACACGATAAGACTTCCCATCTGAGAGTGAACAAGTTACTTAAAACACCATACACACTTGTCGCGGTCTATTGACCTCGATGTGAGGGAGTTCGAGTACGAAACAGACTTGATCTAAATTTAAACCACTTTTATACAGCTTTTAACACTTATGAGAATTTAGAGAATGCACTTTGATAAACTAAACCCGAGGAGTAATAAAACTTATTTATTTATTAGATATATAGAAACACTTATTTATTTTCTTGAACGCTTTTGCTGCCAATGTACTAAATCGTCAGCCACAAGTGGACGACTTCCAACTTCTATGAATCCTTCCCTTCGGAATTAACATTACGAAATTCAACCACCAGTAACTCACACTAAGCTTTCCACTCAGGTTGAACTTCCAACCATCCCATGTCTACTACACGACTCGCACTTAAATAGAAGTTTGCATTTGCATAAAATCAAGTCCTCTCTAAGGAAAGCGGTTTTAAACTAAAATCACAGTTAAAAAGAGTATTTTTCACAAGAGAATTAGTAGAAGCCCAAATAGAACCCGTTACAAATTTTAATAAAATGTTTGAGAAATTTTCTGTATTATTGGATTGCTTACTGAACCATAGGAAGAAATAGTTTGCAGTAGTATATAATAATGTGTGTACAGCCCCAATTATGGCAGATAAGACATTTTGGAGTTTTTCCAAAAGCTCAAAATGCAATTCAAAAGATGTCCGTTTACCAGAAAGGTCTGCAGTTTTCGTCTCGCTTTCTTCTGCGCATAAGAGAAACGCGTTTAACATGGTGCAGAGAATACTGATAGAGTAGCAGAAATCTGCAAGTGATCCTTATATTCACTGAAGAATCCATATTGAGCCAGTCGCAGTGCCTCTTAAGTCTGACTAGCCACATCTAAGAATTCTAGCTATACTACGCATAAAACAACACATCAAAAATGAGCCACAAACACAAATAATTTATTTAGTATTTATTAGTCTACGAATTCAAAGTATGAGAGGAATATCAACTTAATTGTGCATTTATAGTTATAAGGACTGTGAGGTCTTCTCTCAGGCCCGCCTAGAGGTGTGGGAGGAAGGGAAGGATGACTAACCATGTTAGTTAACCAAATTTATTCGTTGAACCACGAATTATCACTGGACAGAATTCTATGCATTCAACTAGAAGAGATTTTGCCAGTCTGAGCGTTATGAAGTAACAACGAGTTACGTAACTGATGAGAAGAGTCCAAATATATATATATATATATATATATATATATATAATATATATATATATATATATATATATATATATATATATCAGGGTCAAATACCCTGTCCTAACTATCCGAGCTATTATTCAGCTATATGACAATGGTCACTTTAAATTCTTTCTGCTGTCTAATCTCTGAAACGTACTAAAATAGAATAATACCTGACCGGGGATCATCTATACTTCTAACCGCATTCCTCTATATGTCAATATTACTAGCTTGAAAACCTAGACTATATATATATATATATATATACGATCTAATCTGCGTAATCACGTTTGCTTCTTCAGAGGGTTTCGTAGCGAGTAAACTCGAATTGATAGACCAAAGATTTCCGAAGAGGACTATGTTAAAGGAAGGATACGGATAGATCCGTCACAAAGTATCAAAAATGAGCTAATCTGAATACACTGAACGAGATGAAGGTTCCTTGACAGCGTGCTTCCAAATAAACTTTAAATAATTCTCAATAGCGTACACAAATTAAAACGACTCCAACTAGCTTTTTCAGATTTCTCACTATGCAGTTTATTCTAATAATAAGTAAATGCATATCAATATTGGCCAAGGTATAGATTTTCTATCGAACTTACGATATAAATGTAATCTCTCTCTGACCGTATGATTATAATCTATATCTAATAGCATTTCTCCTTTCTTTAATACAACAGCTGCATATCTCGTTTCCACCGTAAAAAAAGGCAACTAATTTTTCAATGAAAAATTTTAATGGAGAAACCCCATTAAGTTCTGAGAGAGAAACCTCGCGAGATAGCCCGTTATAAGACTAACACTACATTTCAACGTATCTCCACTGACAATATGTATGAAACTCCTACGTCACCTACAACAACTGAGAAAGATATCAGGATGACGTTAAAGATCAAATAGTCTTCGCCGCCCCCCCCTTTATATATCAGAGTGACATCGCAGGCCCTCATATTTTGAGCATCTTTCCCGACTTAATATTCCTGATCAAACTACAAGTTCAAATATAGATTTTCATTGGGGACAATTAATGATATAGTCAACAATGGTACATCTTTCAATTTTTCCACGAGACCTTTCAGAGGCTGTAAAAGAGGGAAAACTTAACACATTAAATAAGATATTTGCTTTTCGAAGAATTCAAAATGGACTTAATTACAAAGAAACGAATGTATATAGAATTTTTAGATTCATCTTTTTTAAGGCAGTAGAATAGACACGAAAAAAATCAATTATATAAAATTTTGTCAATCATATCGTATTTATAATCATTTGTGGCATGAAAAATCAGAGCATTGTATTTTTTGAGCATACATATCAATTTGCTACATTGTAACAATAGAAAACACAACAATAGAAAAAAATACGAGTAAAAGAAACATAACCATTTAACACTGTACCGCATTGTACGTCTTAAATTACGCGAAAACCCATTCATGAAGTACATATCGGAAAAAAGAAAATAAAAACTAATTTTAATGACTCACAGCATAGGTTCTGATTAACCGCTTTTTTACGACACCTTCACCATTCAAGATTTCCGATAAGATTCTCAAAATATTATTTTTTTAAAGTGAATTTTTTTTAAAAAAAAAGAACCCGCTTTCAACTTTTATGATACCATTAAACGTCTCATCATTTGAAGGGGGGGGAGATCGAAAAGTTTGCATGTGTGTAATGTTAACACGAGACTCTGAATTTTCCAGCATTTAAGCTGAGGTGAAATACAAATGATGTGAAAATATCACAGACCCATATGTGGCCACCGCACTGATAAAAACTTTACTATTGTTTCAAGCTGCTTTCATAGATTGGTAATGACTAACATAAAGAGCCATTATGATTCAATAACTACTAACACTGCAGACCATAATGTGTTTTAAGAGGATTTAAATTACTTTTTTCCCTTTCTGAGTTAGGTTTTGCCATTTTTGAAGATTGGATTTTCAATATCGAGTTTTTCTAAAACGTATACTGTTTTTTTTTTACATCTTTTGTTACGAGATCGTTACCGGAAAAAAATCCTTTTTTTTCCTAATAAAACATATGATAAATATTTTTTTCCTTTTCTTGCTGGAAAAAATGTAAGTGATGTCGATGAATGGATGTTTAAATCGAATGAAATATGATGGATTGCCATTTGCTATTTGGAAAAAAAAAGTTTCGATTCCTGTTTCCAGAATGCATTATTTCATTCATTTTTCCTTGACTGAGCATTAATGCGCGTCTGGTTGCCCGAATGGAATTAAAATTTTTATGATGCCCTTTTTTCAAACACCTGTGCGATTTAAGGAATCATAAAAACCATTCTCAAGAAACTGACTGTTTAAATATTTAAAAGGTTAAATTTCGAAGGAAAAAGTATAAAGTATTATTTGTTGATTTCTTCGAATAATTCATAATTAAATGTATTTGTAAAAATATAAGTGCTTTTGTATCAAATTATACATATTTAGATGCATAAAGGTTTTTTTACTTATTTTTGAAACAATTGAATTTTTACAGTTAAAAAAAATTAATGTATTTCATGCTTACCCGTAGAAAGTAATGCACTCAATCATACTCCTATGTTTAATATTTTATTTTAATTTTCGTTTGACAAAAAATTAATTCGTAAGCAAACGCAAACTATTTCACATTGAAAATATCTTTTGTCATTGCATGTATTATAAATATTAAAGAAAAGATATTGTTACGAATTCTGGGTAAAATAGTGTAAATAATTTTTATTTAGATGTATAATGCATTTATATTACTCTATGTTATATTTATTTTATTTTAAAATTGTAATATTCGCAAGTAATGCCATCCTTTATGTTATAATGGCGATTCAATGGAAACTGGGTGAAAGAATCAAGTTGACATCATTTTTGGCGACAAAGTTTGCGATTTTGACAACCACTTTTGGCGAGTTCTGGATCCTACTGATTATTCTGGAATAAGTGGAGAAATCTATGACGCAAGCGGATCTTTCTCGAAGGATCCATGAGGCCTATAAATAGAGAGAAGCTCGCCAAAACTAAGTCAGTATTGTTTGATTGACGATTAAAGTCTTGCCTTGATCGGGAAGAAGTGATTGATCGGTGGTTGAATAGGATGAGATGTGCTTGTGAATTATCTTTCACATTCATGTATTTTAGATACGGATAGTTGTGTCTTAGTGCTATTAAAGGTGGATAGACCTTCTGAGATTTATTCTGTGAACATTGCAGCTGAATCCTATATTTTAAGAATTATTTTCTCGTTAATAAATTTCCATCGCTCCTAAAGAACTGTGTTGTTCTTTGCGGCTGATTTGCATAAAATCCTCGAACCTCGATCAACGTAACGATATGTGTCCCCAAGAACACTGAACACCATACTTAACGTGACCATTTATCCTTTGCCTCAAAACGGGACATCGTTTTGCTTAGGTCAATTAACAGGTATACAATGAAAAAAAAAACCCACTTTTTTTAAAGTTATTTATTCAGAAAAAGTTAGTTAGCTTAATAGTTACGAATTAAAAAATATACCTAAAATGTTTAGTTATATTTATATTTATCAGAGGAACAAATTTGCTTTAATATAGTTGGTGAAGATTTTAAGTAAGAATGAAACTCTTGGAACGTTTTTTTATATTCATCTTAATATTATCAACATCAACTTTAGAACTGAAATTAGTAACTGGGTTTTCTCAGATGTCCACAATTTGCTCATCATAGAAAATACTCTTTCTACTGGAGCATTTATAGCAGGCAAACATAAAATATATTCAGATAAAATAGAAAAGTTTTCATGCTGTAGATTGTTGGCGTGAAAGTGTTTGAATACTTCCACCCAACGAGTTTCCGTGGAAACATTTAGATCATTTTTATTCGGTTACTTTTTGCGATGTAATGTAGTTAGAAATTAATGAAAATTCGTCAAAAACTTCTGTATCTTTATTACAGTCAATATACTCCTTTTCAATTAATACATCCAGAGGCTTTTGAACGTCTTCCCATGCGGGGACCTTTTTTAAATCTGTCCAATAAAATATCTCCATTACTTTTTGGTAAGAAAGCAAGTTCACTGCTCTAGATATTTACGGCTTAATTTATAAAATTCTGTAGCCGTCCTTTTCACAAACTCTTCATCTATATAAGTACCATTATCTTTTGATTTCACCATTAATTGACGGACCGTAAATGGAAGAGACTGATTGGTCTGTTTCTGAGTCAAATTGTCTTTTAGTTGATTGATTTCTTTTGCAGCTTCAATTGCCGATGCAGTCTGACCTTTAAGTTTCAATACAGCGTTCCGAACAGCTTCGAGCGGTTTTCGAAAACGGGACAATTTTGCGTCTCAAGACTTCATTTCGGGGACACCGGGACTCGTAATTATAAAAAAAGGGACAGTCCCGTTCAAAACGGGACGTCTGGTCACTTTAATCAAACAACACACACGTAACAGCTGTTGCCTCTCCGGTTGACACAATACCAGTTGTTCAAACTGGTTTTTCCTTCTCTCATCTTTATGTTCGTATTGTTAAAGAGGCTGATATTTTATCGTCAAGTTCTTAATCGTTATTTATTCAAAGTAACCATAAGTACTATGGATATGCCATATGCTTGAATCAATTCATGTATTTTCAATTTCCAGTCCTCCTTCCGGATTTTAGTAATAAATAATAGGTCACACATCTGAACTCAATGCCAAAACTTTTAAGTGGTACAACTTTTTTACAAAAGATTGCTGAAATGTTTGTCTTGTAATAATATGGTTCATTTATATGGTTTCAACGAGAGATTCTGCTGTTTGGAACGTCAAATTCAATCCGAATTTGAAACTTGGTGAATAATTATGACAATGTCATCTAGAAGGTTTTGTAAAATAAATTGTGTGTTAAAAAAACTATTTTGTAAGTGCCCTTTTTACATTTATGCTACACATACTTTACATGCAATTTTTTAAAAAATCTTACTGTAAAGAAAGTTAGATGCAGTGAAAATCTGAAATGATAATGTATCATACATTCATTTGCTAGTATTTCAAAAAAAATATTATTTGTTTTTATGTTTATATCATTATTTAGAATCTGAAATAGGTTGTGAATTGAAATAATTTATAGTTGTCTAAATCTACTTTTAATCTTTTTTTAATTTAATTAAGTTTATGAACAAAATTTACATTTACAATATATATATATATATACATATATATATATGCCCATAAATTTTTGTATACCAATAAAAATAAATCAGAAAAATATTTTTTTTTAAATTTAAATTATGTAATTATTTTAATGAAATTTAGATAATTTGTATGACATTCAACGGATTTGTCTTTATGTACATGTGCCCGAAATTACGATTAAAACAAATTAGTTTGGAACATATATATAAATTAAAATATACTTATATAAAATATACTTATAATACTTATATACCCACCAATTCTTAGGTAAAATATTTTTTTCACAAATTGCATAGAAATAGTTACAATAATTTTTTCTTAATGAAATATATTTGCATTCGGAATATATTTGCACGATTTATGTGAATCTTTGAAATTCGCAAACAAGAAAACGTAAAGTCAGTATTATGTTAAGCATTATCTCCCAAAAGCTCACCAAAAAAATATTACTTAGAATTTATTTTCTTTTATTATTCCAAAGTTCAAGAATTTTTTTTTCCATCTTAAACTATTCCTGGTCTAAAAAGTTCATATGATTACTTCAAGACTTCTTAGGTAGAGTCAAGGAAAATATCATTCCAAATGACGAATGTACTAAGCCTTATTTCACTTTCAGTTGCTCAAGGCTATTTATTTCGTTACGGTTGCCAGTTAATAAGAAATGCATGCATAAATTTTGAATTATTATTCAGAGCAGTTTAGAATGAATATTGTGAATAAATGAGAAATATAGCCCTCATTCCTTTCATGAGTTTTTGCAAAAAAAAAGTAATAAAAAAAAATAGATTGAGAATTTCAACCTTCGAAATTCCATTCGGAATAATAACAGCACTTTTATAAAAATTGGAATTCCTTCTAGAATGTTCCGAGCAGCCATGAAATGGTGAATTGTTTTCTTATTAATGTTATTTTTCTGAAAACGATAATTCTTTTGGTGGCAAATAAATCCTAAATGTTTTTAGCCAAATCGGTTGATTTTTATGAAGTACGGAAGGAAAAAAATTGATGTTATTTCTTTTTAAGGTTTTTGATATATCTATTTTACCGGAAAATTCAATTACAAAAACTGATTTTCTATACATTTCCTTTAAATATGTAATAAATGAAACACTAAAATTACAAATATAGTTATTTGCAACATATATGATTGCAGATTTCATTACTATAAGTGTTAAAAAGTTATGATAAAAACAGCAAAATAAAATAAGTTTATATTTATAATATCGATTTTTAAAATATTTTTGCCTTATTTTTATTCTTTATATTTATTTTTTAAAAATACTCCATCCCTAATTTTACAGTCTGATTTCTGTTGGCACAACATTTTTTAAATGATGTATTAGATACGTTACAAAATATTGAAACATCTCGATTCTACCTCTTGAATAAATAAAAATAAAATACTGGTTGATTAATTCATTACGTGGAGATTTATGTAGTTTCTTTATATATTTTTTAAAAACGTTTTTTATAAGGAATGTTTAAAATATTTTTATTTTTTAAGAACAATTATACTTATTCAACGAATACCGATTATGAAATTACATGCACTGAAAATTGCACACCAAAGTCCAAAAAATCCATCATCTATTTGATTATTTTCCATGTTTCGTTAAGTATACGATAGAATTTTTTTCAACTTGGAGAAAAAAATATTCCATTAAAATATGTTTTTAAATTTCTTATTATTAAATTTTAAAGCTATTTAAAATTCATTCGATTAACATTTTTTTTCAAAACACTTAAAAACATTTTTAGCAAGTTTGGTTAGTTATTCAAAAGTCATTTTTGAATTGGTTTGGTTTTTACTATCCGTGTCCGATAATTACGAGGGATGATCAGAAAAAAAGGTTTGCAAGCCTCAGCATTTGAAAACTACATATTGTGGAGAAATTTTATTTCCCCAGAATGGAGACAAATGGATCTACTTGTCATACAACTGATTTCGGGTAGGTAGTGAAAGTTCCCAGACGGTTCAGGATGGATGAAATGGAAAATGCTTAGGAAATTGGTCTCGTTTGGAAGTGCGAGCCAATATTTCGATTTTTATGGGCAAAGAATGTGTCTGCATCTGAGAGAAGCCGAGAAGAATGAGCAGGTAACATGTGGGATGGTGTCACTCGTTTTCAAGCAGGCAGAAGGATGTTGAAAACCGGAATATGGCAGGGAGCGGCCGGCAAGTTCTTCAACAACAGAAATCAACATGGCACGAATTGAAGAGATGATTCAAAATGATCGACGGGTAACTCGGAGTGAAATCTCGACAGAGCTGGGACTGAGTTATGGTAGCGTGCGGCATAGCTGATGAGGCATAGCTATATTCCAAGAAAGTGCTATGAAAACATCCGCCGAGACTTGCCACAATGTGAAAAGTGACCTGATTTCTACCAAGCCGGGTTAAACAAATTGGTTCGGCGTTCTCATAAATGCCTTTATTGACTTGGTGATTATATCAAAATATGATAGACACTCATTTCTCTTAATTCTCTTTTGTATTTTCTGTCCATTGTTAATAAATATTTCTCTATTTGATTTTTCGCCTTTTTTTTCTGATCAACCCTCGTATATTATCTCTGGTTATTAATAACTGTCTAAGTGTGAAAATCGATAGAGAAGATTTACTTCTCATTTCATTTAATATTATTCAAACAGAAAAATTAATTGCTTTTTGTATTTACTTGAAGCACTTCTTGTAACACGTTTCACTAAGCATTTAAAATTAAATGGAAGTTCTTTAGAGTTTTTTGAAGAAAAAGTCTATCATAATGATACATTTGTTAATCAGTATGTATTTATGCAAGAAATTTACTGGAAATGCATTGTTTTCCTTTTTATGCAAGACATTTTCACATTTACTTGAAACGTATTACTTAGACTTATTTGTATTAAAAATATATATAGTAAAAGCACTCAGGATCTTCTGTTTCATATACATTTTAGTATTGCTACATTACAATCCATTTAACTTATACATATTTTACATAGTTAAAATAGAACAGTACGAGATTTTTGAAACACTTTTCAACATACAATTACACTTTATGAATCACTTGTATGAAAGTAGGCCATTCAGTGATAAACTCACGAAACGTGAAGTAATTATTCTTTTTATTAAATGGACTCAGACATTTACTCAGATTTATTTCTCACATTATTTTGAAGCTCCATTTTTACTCCATTTGACTTAAATGTCTTATCTGCAGTTACGGCACGTTTTACACAAGGAGCATTTTGCTTCTTTCTTGATGAAAGTCATTTTTCAGGCCCTCAATGACTGAGAAGTTTCTAGTCACGTCTTTATGAAACAATAAACTTAATCTTGACGTTCTGAAGTGCTATAATTTTAATCTACATCATTTAAGTTTCTTTTTTTTTTTGTTAGAAAGAACACATCCATTGGCAAATAAATCGAAAGAAACAACCTTAAATGCTTGTGAATTAACGAGAGTAGTCTGTAAATTAAGTAAACGTTTACAAATTTAGCCAGTTGTATGTTTTGTGATTAATTGCTTTACTCAAAAGTTTTTAAGCAGTAAAAAAGTTAATTTGATTTTTTTATAATATTAAGGAATCAAGATACACTATTCAATTACAATTTTAAAAAATGAAAAATAAAGGTAAAAATACAAGCCAGTGGCGTAACGTACACCCCCGCCGCAATGCCGGGGGGGGGGGTCAGGGACTCTGGGCCTAAAACTTGACTGACGCTAAATACGAATTCAGACTTGGAGCCCTGAACCTGAATTTGCAAGGGGAAGGGACCCTGAGATTCTCCGTTATGCCACTGATGCAAACTATATGTCAAACTAAGGACAATATAGTTCTTTTTAAAATGCAAAGTAATTCACTAATTTACTATTTTATAATTTCAAAAAGAACTATTTCATGAATAAAAAAATTATGTACTAATTAATGAAAATCAATTCACCGTTAAATCCGGAGTATAATGCGCACTATTAAGACAAAAATAAGATCTAAATTTATGGGTGCGCTTTTTACCCCGGGTTAAACTTCAGAGCTTTAAAAGTAAAAATAAATGAGCACAAAAAAATTAGACCTATGTATGAGGGCTGTTTTTAAAGTAAGATCCGTTTGTTTTTTAAAAAATAACGACAATATTTTGTTTCAAAAATCCTTTATTTTAGGATTGTACATACTTTTGCCTATTTTTTTTTACATAGTTGCCGAGTGTATTAATGCATTTGTCATACCTTAGAACTAGGTGTTGAAAAATCCCTTCAAAGAAGTCTGCCACCTGGTCGGATAGCCAAGAGTTCACGGCCTGTTTCACTTCTTCGTTGTCACTGATGCGCTTCCAGCCAATACTGTGTTTGAGGTACCGGAAAAGGTGGAAATCGGTGGTAAAAAGGTTGGGGCTGTATGATGCTTAGTCCAAAACTTCCCAGCCAAAAGATTCGATTAACTCCCGAGTCGTTCGAGAAGTGTGAGCCTCTCATCTTTAAACTTCCTGACCCATTTTCGAAATTTTCTCTCACTCATTGCTTCAGTGCCATAAACTTCTGTTATCTGGCGACGAATGTCTGCAGCCGACATGTTTCTAGCACTTGAAAAACGGATAAATGACCGATTTCCCACTTGGGAATCAATCACCTTAAACATTTTTAAGACGCACAGCGAAGCTTACACGACTGCTAAAGAGCTGGATGATGATGAATGCCTGGAGGAACCGAGCGCACCCGAAGAGGGTTTAGAGCTACAACCGATCCCTCGGGCTACAGAGCTGGAAATGGCGCAAGTGTGTTCGCAAATTTTGCTGGTCAGTGACGCAGAGATTCTATGCGGCGTACGTGTGAACTAAGGAACTATACATGCCAACGGACCTTACTTAAAAAAATTGGCAGTTATAGAGACTGCCGATAGAAGTGAAAACTTAGAACTTTTAGTATTAAAATTTGAAATTTCATAATGTTCGAATTAAAATTATCAACATCAATCTGGTTTTCACATCTATTGACACTCCGAGCAACAACTAAATGCATGTTTATATGGTTTTTTATTATTCAAAAGATCATGACAAAATATAAATACAATTCAATTGAAATAACAATTAATATACAATCATATTATTTATGGATAGTATTTGTATTTACTTAAATTTCAATGTACTTGATTTTTAACATTATTTTAATTGTTTGCATCATTGTCATCATTAATTTCAACAATACTTAGACTTTTTGTACTTTCAATTATTTCATTTTGTTCTAAAAAAGATACAATAGGCTTATGGTAACTAAAGTAAGAAAGGAAAATGTTTGATTCAAATTTATCTAAGTATCGCGTAAAAACCGCATCGATCGTCGTTTTATATTTTGTAGTACTGAGTTTTCGATCATTGGACATATTTAAATTAAGTGTTTCATTTAGAAATTCAATTAGTGGTAGATTTTTATCATCTGCAAAGTTAATATTGAAGTCTCCACTTAAAATCATCGGTACATTATCATATTTTTCGCCAAATCTTTTTTCGAGTATTTCAGAACCTTCTTTTGTATAAATCATCAAATTTTCGAATAAAAATTGTTGTATCTGTCTCATAGATTTTCCAGGCGAAATATAAACGGCAACCATTAATATGTATTGCCCATTCTCGGAATCGCAACGAGCAATGCACAGTATATACACATTGAACTTTTCACTAAATCCATTCAATTTCACTTATAAGATATACACAGCACTATACGTCAGCTGTATAGCTACAGATATACTGCTATAAGCATGTCGGTGACGCGAACGCACGAGATTTCACCCATCCAAAAAGTGTCTAGGCGAACAGCACACTGCGCGTGCGCCAGTCAGAGCATGTCGGTGACGCGAACCCATAAGATTTTTCCCTACCAAAAAGTGCCCAACGCCGCTAAAGAAGTTTTCACTTCAAAATAGCCCTCGTATATATAAAATACTGTTTATTCAAACAAAATGGCATACTTAATGAACTAAAAGACTGATAGATCTAAAAAATGTACCATTTTTCAAAAACCTTGGATAATACTTTGAATAAAAACTAAGAGCTAACTTCAAAAACTAAGAGCCTTGCATACGTACATTTTAGGTTTCTTCGTAAGAAAAAGGTGCGCGTTATACGGCTAACATACCTAAATTTAAAAAATGCTGCGTGAAAGTATAGGTGCACGTCATAGGCAGGATTTTAGGGAAATTTATTTTGTTATTCTATACAGGAGTTAATAATCAATAACTTTAATTATTATTACCAATATTAAGGATCAGAATGATTTAAAAAGATCTCTTTAAAAATTCGTAAAGAATTTGGCAAAGAAAATTAAAATGAAGCCTAATCATTTATTTTTTTTATTGATTGACGTAACTTTTCATATCAAGTCATTACTGCAATAAACGTTTTATATCATAGTAAGCCTTTCTGAATAAATTAACTCAATCTTTGTCCACTAATTTAAATTTTCTGAAAGAAAGAACATTTTTCTTTTTGATGCTTTTAAATAAGTCAGAATTCTTTAACATTCGAAATAAAACTACAAGGTATTCAATAAATAATTAACATTTGAAATTATCATTGTAAATGATTGAGAAGGTATATCTTAAAAATGAAATACAGGTGAAGAAAATATTAAGTGAAAAAATACCTGCAAACAGAGTAGTGAACTTACTTCTAGTGAAATAATAATTTGTTTTAGCACAAAATCCTAGAATCATTTAAGAATTACTACCGTTTCTCATTGCATCTTATCAAGCGTACACATGCTTATAGTATTAATAAATAAGTATTTTATTTTTCAAAAACACTGAAATCTATTAAATTTAAAATACTTATTCGATAGTAAATCAAATATTTTCAGAATAGATTTTTTTGAAGATAAAAACGAAATACCTATCAAAACATAGAGAAACAAAAATGTTATTTATGTTTGTTTAAATAAAATCCGGAAGTAAAACAAGATTATAAGGAAAAAATTTGTATAGATTCTAAAATAAGTACTAAAATATGTTTACATTATGAAGTACCTATTAATATTCAATTATTTGTTTATCAATATTATTTAGTAATTTAGCTGTAAATTTACTATTGATAAAGTTTTTTTTGCAATATTTGTATCTAGTACACTTGTTTTTTCTTCCTTTTTTTTTGAATCTGTATTAAGAAGTGATTTCGCATTCAGCTATTATATGTATGTGTATCTTCATAAAAGAATATTAGAATCCTATAAAGCAAACTTTACCCTTTTTTTCAGTCAGCAATATTTTAAGAAAAAGTAAGAATTTTTTATTTGAGTCAGTTGGCTTTTCTCAGTATATTGCTTCGTTGTTTTTAGATCTAGATTTCTGAATTAATCTTCCTTTGCGTTGTAGAAGATTTAATTTATCCATTATTTCTTTTAATTTATGTCCTTCTTTATTATTATTATATTATTTTCGACAGTAATAAAAGCAGAAATATTCAATTACAGCAATTACTAAATTAGGGAAACCGTAATAGCTTCTACAACTGACAGAAATCGAATTCCTTCTCAATTCCTGTCACTCAAGCAGAGAATTCTTGATTTTTTCTTTTTCTTTACAACTAACCTGATTTCCACTTTTTATCTCTTTACTTCTTTTTTCTCTACTTCCTTACTTCCCATCTCCAAAGAAAAAATTTTCTCCTTTCATTTATTCAATCGGTGATCAATCTTTTCCTCTGATATTATATTTGCGGTATTCAGATAAAACCATAAGAAGGAAATAAAAGCAAAAAAGAAGCATGGCATGTAATTCCCCTATAGGCTCATTGACTTAAATATGCGTAACAGATGTTCGATAATAAAAACACGCAATGCATTATGGGTTTCTCACTGGGAATATTTTCCAGAGAGAAAGATAAACATCTAATCTTTGATTGAGCTGAACTAAGAGTTTCCGGAACGGAAATAAAAAAAAAAGAAACTTCTCAATCATATTCTCTATTCAATGGGGCATAGTTGATAAAAGCAGAAATCCATAGTAATAACAATGTTCCAAATATCTGAGAACAGCATGATCTGTTATCGATTAAAAATAAATTAAATCGATATGAAAGCGACGAAATTCGAGTTACATAAACGATTATTCTACCAAATCGATTAAGGGGAACATTATATTGAAGGAAAAATCGATAGGTGGGAGCAAGAATCCAATGATCTGGAAGACATGTTATAAAAGTAGAGGGAGAGGAAATGATGTAGCTTTCTCATTATAAAAAAGAGGATCTAGTTTTATATCTATATATATAAAAGAACTAGGATATCGGGAAAGAGTCATTAACTTTGACTTCGCAGGATATTCGAAGTCAAATGTAGGATCTTTAAAAGGAATCATTTAATTTCAGTTTGCCAAGACGATTTGATTGTTTCTTTCGATTAGTTTCATATGAAATAATGAATCAATTGCTTCTCTTTTAAATTTAATTTTTATTTTTAGAATGCGAATCTTTTCGAAATCGAACTGATGAGTTTTCATTCGAGCATTCAAGAATTTCAAACAAATAAATAATTTCTCAAAGTATCGTATTTTCATAGTTAATTGTTAACTTCTTTCCAATTTTAAGTTTCCTATTTGAGAGCTTAAATACCATGGAGAAGCGTTTATTGAAACTTAATAGTTGCTTTATTTTGCGAAATGAAATAGTCGATGTAATTTGGGATAAATATAGAATGAGTTTTGAAATGTAATTCTCCATAATTCAATTGTATATGAATATCAAGTTATATAGGAAATCTATTTTCACAAAATAAACTCGTATTTTATTTTATTATTTTGAGTTTCACAGCATTAATCTTAATTCTTTGGTGAAAAGAAAATCGATACAAATTTAACAGTTTGAGAAATGATACTGAGAAAGTACGGAATGTTCAATTTTTCGAAACTGAATTAATGAAGAGGGAAGTAAAATTACCAGACATGTTGAATTAATTTTGTTTAGTTATAAAGTAGACGTTTTTTTATTTCTGAAGCCTAATTGCATCTGGGAGTGTTTTTGAGCTTGACGTCCTTTGATAAAAAAATAACAATAACAGGCCCAGTTTCAATTAATGTACTTTCTTACAGTATTGAAAAACTAGAATATCCATGATTAAATACATTAACGGTGTTTAATTATAATTTATATTTATAATTATAAGAGGGAAACCTATATTCTATTAGAAGTAAATTTTTGTGTTACCATAAAATGACATTTTTGTTTAAAACCGCTTTTATTTTTAATTCAGATATGAATAGTTTTTTCAAAAGTGATATGTTACACATTTAAATTTAAACAAGAATTTTAATTATAATTAATTCAGAAAATGGATTTATGTATGTTTGTGTGTATGGAGGATTTAAAACAAGTTTAGCTGAAATTGGTTAACAATTTAAATTTAAACATGCTACAAAAAGTCACTTAATATAAGTAAATAAACATGATTGTAATGTATCAAAATGTTTGCCACATGTTAATTTCATTAGAAAGAAACTGAAGATGCCATCTTTACAAAAATATAAGAAAAATATTGTTGACATAACAGATTGTGAAAAGTAAATTAATCCGTCTTAAAACTTCGGAAATTAGTTTTGTTCTGTATTCCGTGAAACAGAGAAATACCATTTTATGGAAAAGTAGTCATCTTTTGTTGCTAAAACAGAGTGTTTTATTAAATTCCCTTCGTGACGTGCTTCAAAATTAATCATACTTTTACCAAAGGAAACAAGTTTTAATTTTGCGGAATACAAAAGCCTTCAACAAGTTGGAAATGCAATTAAAACTGAAGTCTTGCGAGTCTGTTTATTGTTGAGTGCCTGTTCTTTATTTACCTCTGGATTCAGTTAAAGAGACAAGACA
>BMAO01020438.1:0-18346 GCA_019973975.1 Trichonephila clavata
TATAATATTATTTGGTATGTTTGAATCAATTTGTTTCATTAATAAAATTAATATTACAATTTTACAAAACTCCATTCAGTACAAAAAAAAAAGTTAAAATAAGATTAACCAATGCTCATTTCTTATATATAAATGTGAGAAATACACGTTTCTTCAAAAAACTAAAAATCCAAGAAATGTTAACAAAGGTAAAATCCCTTTTCAATTTTGAAACATTTTTGGTGATTGTAAATATAACACTAAACAAGTCAAGTTTTACATTTAGAGTCCTTTTCTTCGTTATTATTTAAAAATAGCCTAAAGATTCATAAGAAGCCCTTTTAATAATGCAATGCTTCACAAAACAGTATCTGAAGATCTAAAACTGATTTTCAAACAGTAATGAGGGTGAACTAGTGCGATTTTGTATAATTATTACATTAATAAAATGTAGAAAAACAAATGTGATACACAACAAGAAAAAACACTTAAATTTACAAGGAAATAATTTTATGAACTCAATTATTAGTTTAAATATTATTTAAGTTTATATTGACTATTTTAAATATATTTGTACTGTTATGGAATCATTTTTTTTTAAAAAAAAATATCAAGAACGTAAGAAATTACATATTTTGTCTTCATATAATTACATAAACTCCAGAAATATCAAGACATAAACAATACATATCAACATATCAATGCAATTTTTGTTGTAAGATGTTGAAATACTATTTTTATTGTGCTATTAAATTAAACTTAATATTTTAATCAGTGTAGATACTACAGAAACTCACCTACATTAAATAGAAACAAGTGAAAATATCGATTTATATTTATTAAACTGAGACATGCACAATCGTTATTTATTCGTAAATGTATTTAGTTTTATCAATATTATTTTACTTGCTATAAATCTAATATAAAGAAATGAATCAAAATTTTTAGCTTAAAGTGCATTTACTACGTTTGAAGTAATTTGAGATTTAAGATAAGAGATGTGAGGAAGGAAAATCTTATTTAAAATTTATATACCAAATATATATTTCAGTTTGCATAGAAAATTTATTGTTTTTCAAAATAGAAAAATATGAGTGTAAGTCGAACAAAAATTACAAAGTGAGCACAAAAAATAAAAACAATGTAAACTTTATTATTTGTGTTCTTAAAATATATTATTATCATAAAAATAATGTCTTTTACTAAAGGATGCTAAAAAAAAAAAGGACCGTGCAAATTTAAAAAGTAAAAGAACATTGAGAAAAATAAATGATGAACATATTTTGCAAAATAATTTTAAAACAAAAAAATTAAAACAAATGATTGCGTTACAGGAAAAAAACATGTGTGAAATAATTTTTTAATGTAATAGAAAGTCGTAACAACTCATGGATAAAAGTAAAGGATAGAGATTCAATATTTATTTGTATTTTCCGTTGTAAGATGATTATTAAGAATATTTATAATAAAATTATGAAATTTCAATATTAATCTACTATTTTCCGTATTTATTTAACCGTAATTTATCTATTTTACATTCCAATTTTTCACAAAACATAAAATTTGATATTAATATTAATAGTTATAATAATAGATTTCCTTGCATAGTAAACTTATAAACAATAAATTATTCAGAGATATAAACCAGCAAACTATAATTACACTAAATGTGCTAAAAATTACAACCACATACTTATTTTTTTAACGTACATCACGCAGTTTGAAATATGCATACATCAAACTTAAGGATTAAGTTCAGTATTCATTCATGAAATATATGGAGTTTAAGAATTATTTCGGGATAAAGGCAAGTGTGCTGTTGTCCTTGTAAAATCCATCGAGGTATACATAAACCTTAAAATTAACATACATATTATATATTGGCGTAGTTAATAAAGAAGCCGAATTCTATTAAAAATATATTGATTATACACTGATAAATAAATTAAGAGAATTTGCATATTTTAATCGAATTGCATGAAAAGAACTGAACTGTTTGAAGAATCACTGCTTCTAGATAAAAATCAAATCTTTTAAGCAAATACGTAAGCATACACGTGTGTGTAGGCGGAACCAGCAGACAAACAGGCTTTATGAGCGTGTGTAAGTTAAGACGCATTTCGTTCACCAACACACCTCGTTAAATTTCTTGGTGTTATTTTGAAACAATCGATTTAATTTAAATTATAACAGAAAATGTGTAGCCACCAACGTTGGATGATGGAATGAGGTAGCGAATTGTGGGAGAGGCTAGAAGCAGGTCAATGTCAAGTCCTGATTTGTAGAAAGTTCAATTTAATGCCCAGCGTCGTGTTGTAACTTATAGAAAGAGATTCGGATACTGGATCCTCGAGAGAAAGCCGAGGTCGTCGAAGAGCCACGGTGCACCAGTGGTAAGTTTTCCCGATCTGGTGCACGAAACCCTAAAAATGAAATGCGCGAAATAAAAAACAACCACAATTTATGGTCCTCTTGAGTTCCCTAGCCATGTGGTAAACATTTTTTGTGAGTACGCGAATGAAAATTTCAACAATCATCGGTATATATCGGGTTTGCCCTTTCTAAAAGTAACACTTGCGAGCCTCATTTTCTAGTCGGAAGTTCAATCGTTTCGTCTAAAAAAGATTTGCAGATTTAGCGGTTTTTTTTAAAAATACATGACATAAGTAAGTAATTTCTTGATTTGACTTTCAAATTAGTTCAAGTTCGATTAAAAAATTATAAAAACATAACATTTTAGCACAGTATGTAACTCCTACTAACGTATGTTGGTTTTTCGTGTTTAATGGACTAGAACTTTTGGATTGACACGGAATGATCACAGTAACACTTAAGTCACATAGAGTAGAAAGAGACCTTTAATTGAATACCAAATTTAGCTGCTACTTCCTGCTACTCCCTAGTTAGGATTTTTTATTCAGCGTTGGTATTACTCGGTGCCTTATTCGATGAGTGAAAGAAAGGCAAAATCCCAAGCGCAAACTTATACTGTTTTGTTAGTACTACAATGGACTTCGATAAATATGAGGTCCAGCTGCAACTTAATTTAGAAAAATTGTTAAAAATTTCTGCTCGTTTGTGAGGGGGGAGGATGGATGAGGTGCCGTAGAAATGAAATGTTCTTCTCCAAGTAAATGATGCCTGGTTGTCGGGGAGAGTAAGATTTATACCATCCAAATCAACTTTAGGTCAACCCTAAAAATCATTTGGGAAATGCAAAGCCACGGCAAAGAGGAAAAGAGTACGTCCTCATCTTGCTTCAGCAAGCAAGCAAGAACTAGCATTTGCAACAAGAATGTCAATGCAAGCAGCTGGAGAAAGAGATGCTGCTTAAATTTTTAAACAAGTGACTACTTGATCACCTAGATGTGCTGCTCGCCTGAAGAAATGCTTAGCCCATCAGCCAGAATCGGTGAAAAAAAATTACTCCTGAGCAAGCCTTGGCTCTTTATGTCGACACCAAAATGTCAAAAGGCCAATATAATAGAATAAAATGAAATATCAAAGAGTTCTAAGCTGATATTTACTTCAACTATAATAAGCTTATAGAGTCAAAAATTAACTGTTTTTCTCCTGGTATCGTCATTGATGAAATATCAGCAGAGGTTCCAATGCAAGCGCTTGCTTACCACACCTTATGCAGATTAGCCAAAGCTCAGGAAGATGTTTTAATACAAATTGATACCCAAAATAGCGTTATATCACTGAAGGCAAGGTTTAAAGTTGATGCATGGTACACACCTAAAGGTTCGCTAGAGTAATAATTTTATAATTTTAGTTCTCCATGATTTGTTTTTCATAAAAATATAATATTTCGATATTATATGAAGAAAAAACTTTAAATATGGGAGATATTAGGCTGTATGTTGAATTTTAGGATATATATCATTTTATTATTTTTTCTCCAAAATTAATTAAGATTTTGTAAAATCGATCCCTAAAGGTGTTCAAAACATCCTTAGAAATATTACAAAAAATTAATTAACACAAAAAGAATAAAATTTAAAAAAAATCAATTTTTTAAAAAAAAATTCAATTTGTAAAATGTTGTGAATAATATGTGCAAAATTTTATCTCGTATTATTTTCTTAGATAGAAACGATATATGAAATGCTAAAATATATTTTTTAAGTACATAAATAAAAAAAATTCTTAAAGGGTGCCGAGTACTTTTAAATACTACGTATTAGCCCATATTGTATATGTACATTGTTATATTACATTATGTAATGTACATAACGTACATTGTACGTTTGATTGTATTTGTTTAATATGTTAAAATTTAATTTTTTTTAACATGCCATTCTATTTCTTGTATATATTCTACCATGTGTCAAATTACTGCTTCTGTTAATATCCTTAGATCCTTGTTTAAAAACTAGTTCCCCTCAGCAATCATTTTTTCTTGATCAAATTCAAACGTGACATAAAATAGTTAAGACCCTATTCACCTTATTTCTTGGTAAAAAGCAAAAGAAAATAACCAACTTACATTAATTATTACGATTTTTGATCATTAGATATGATTATGAAGACTTCAAAGCTATAAAATAATTTCCGTGCGCCAGATCGGGAAAACTGACCACTGTGCGGCGGCCAGAAAACATCGGCATTTGACGATTATAGCGTGGCGTAACAGAAGGGCTACACCTTTTCAGCTATTTCGCTACTTGTATGCAGCCACAGGGACACTTGTATCATTGCTAACTGTTTCTTAAAGACTTCATGAGAGATGGTTGTTTGCCAGAAGACCTACTGTTTGCATATCGCTCACATCTATGAACAGAAGAGTCCGTTCAGCATGGTACATACAGCATAGAAATCGGAGAATGGATCAATGGGCGATCGTTCTATTCACTGATGAGTCCTGTTTCAGCCTAAACAACGATTCTCGCCGTACGTTCATATGGAGAGAACCAGGGACCCACTACCTACCCTTTAATGTCCGAGAAATCAACTATGGTTGAGGCAGTTTAATTGCCTGGCCAGGCATCATGTTGGATGGCCATACACCTCTCCCTGTCTTTGAAAGAGGCTCTGTGACTGGTATGAGGTATAGGGATGGTGTCTTGGATACCTATGTTCGCCTTTTCAGGTGTGCTTGTGGCTCCGAGCTCATTTTAATGAACGATAACGAGTGGCCACATAGAGCTCTTCTAGTCGAAGAATTTGAAGCGAGTGAGGATATTTACCACATGGTTCAGTCAGCCAGGTCTCCAGACCTCATCCCTATAGAGCATGCTTTGGACGTTCTGGGGAGGGCAATTGCAACTCTCAACTCCCCTCTGAGAACCATCCAGGAGATGAAAACAGCGTTGCTGAACGAGTGCGAGCAATTGCTACAATAACTAATAAACTGCCTTATTTTAAAAATGACATAACTGTGATATATGATATAGCTGTAATAGGGGATCATACTCTCTATTATCCCATTTCTTTTGTTTATTCTGCAACCGCTGATTTATACCTTTGAATTCCAATGGGTGTTACGCTCGATCGTGCTTGCGAATTGCAGTTGTTGAATGGTTATTTTTTTTGTGTTGTATCAATGTATGTACATATCAAGTTGCATTAAAATCGTTCCAGCAGTTCTAGAGATAATAGATCAAATCTATAAATTCTCTTAATTTCTTACACCAGTGTAGAACAATAAATAAACCTAGCGCCAAATTTACTTTCAAATTATTTTCCTCAAAACCGTTTTTTTTTACACTGAATCAAAGGTTAACAGCAGACTGTTAGATGGGTTTTGAAGCTACAACTGAAAATGAAGTGATGCCTATTGCTGACGTACATCGTAAGTTTGAAACATATTCAAGAGACGACATCATTTTAACACGTTTCAAACTTGCGAGTACAACACTTAAAATGGATATATCCTCTGCAAACTTCCAAATGGCACCAATGTGGGAACTTGTTGGATCCTCTAAGCTTTTGGCCGCCATATGCTTTCAGATTCGAAGCGTTAATTTATTGGTGTTATGAACTTAACGTGAATAAAGATATTAAATAATTATAAGGATTTTTTTGAAACATATATCAAATTTACTAGAATGATGTAAGAGTCCTAATTATGAATAAATGCTCACAAGATTTCAGATATATATATATATAGAGAGAGAGAGAGAGTCGAAATTCTCGGGGGGGGAATATATATATATATAATGGCAAATATATAATTCTAAAAACTAAAATCACATGTTTAAAAAAATAATACATAATGTATTTCCCATAAAACATTCTTATATAGAGTGGCGATTAACAGTTTATTAGCATCTTATTTAAAATCAGTACGAGGACTACTGTGACGGATTGCAAATTTGATCCAATGTCGAAAAATGAGGACGGCACTTGAGTTGGTATTCCATTCTTTAAATTTCCATATCGCGTCAACTTGAAGACTTTGAATCGTGACAGATTCAGTTGGGGATCATCTCCGCAAAACAATGTCTTCAGTGACATCAAAACTCAAATGCAGCAACGTCGGTCAAGACTTCCTTTCACCTCTAGATGGTTTCGTAGATACATAATTTAAGCATAATTATTAATGTTGTTATAATTCAAAATACATATATATGTGAAAAGATATATGGCGTGCTTCAGAAATTTTGTTTTCATTCAACTTTAGAAGCAATGCCACTCGCATTACTTATTTTAAAAGTGGATCTATAAGTATAAAAATAAATTTATACATGATCCCTACATATTTCGGCAGAAACGAGTGGCTCATGTTTACTGGAAGAGCAATACCCGACGATCCGATAACCAATAACCAAAGATATTTGTGATTCTATTGAAAAGAAGAGGTCACAGCAGGAGACGGAGCATCCTCATACCATATGAAAGTATTGGTCTCTTAAAAGGGGCTTACTTAGGGCAGATGGTCTGTATATCAAAGATTTTTTTTATAATAATTTCATCTTCAATAGTTCTGTCTCTTATACTCTGGAATTTATGGAAGATTATACTTTAAAGAAATAAAAATAGAAATACGTATTTCACCTATTAGTTTGAAAAAAAACACTGATGTCACTCTGAAATATTTTTATAAATTTTAGAAATAACAAAATGAAGCATAATGTTTTCTATAAATGATAATAATGTTTTTCAGAGCAAAGTAAAAGCAATTTCTGTCAAATACATTTGGAGTTAGTAAATTTTAACTAATAATTTTCCATCGGGCATTTCAAAATACATTTTTTAAGGTGCTCTATGTATGAGTTGTGCGTAATTTATAAGTAGCATCATTCATGAATCAAAATTCATATACTTTGTTTTAATTGGATATTATAAGAATTCTTTGAAAGATTTAGCAATATTTCTGTCAAAATTGGAATTGTAATAATTGTCTATATTTTTTCAGTTACTGATAAATGCCATAAATAACATGAACGCTTATTTTTGTTAGAAAAATACTCTCTCTCAATATTATGAAGATCTGAGATTCCTATAATTAAATAAACAATCATTTCAATATTTAAAAAAAATACAAAAACGAGTCTTACAATAGTCGCATATGATGTGTAACATCTGACTTGTTATCATGGTAAATACGCAATAGTGACTTTAATCCTGAAAGAAATGAATCGGTTAGGACTGGAAATAATTTTCTACCGAATAATTATATCTTTAATGAAAATTTTATTTAATTAACACAAGGAGTAATGCAGTTTTTTTATCAAAATATTTATTATTGTTCAATTTGGGGAAGAGCGGAGACAATAGATTTATGAAAACTAAAGTATGACACATATACTTGTGATTTCAAAGTATTTAAAAATCGTTGAAAAACGGCGTCAATAACAGCACTACTGTTAGTTGTCGAAACATTTCGATTAGTGTTCATTTCGAGCTTGAGTTCATCTTTCAGAAAACTATGAGCGGATCAGCTTCTGGAAAAATTAAGTTAACGTTCAAATCATCACTCAAAATCATGGGAAACGAGTGATAGTTTTTTTAAAAAAGAGCAGAACCACCTTCGGTATACGGTAAAAGTACAAAATACAGGAAATCTTTAATTTTTTAACTGTTTGATTCGGAGAAATGTATGCGACCACCAAAATCACAAGACTTGCTGGTATGTGCGGTAGGCGGGCGTCTTAGTTGCTACTACAGTTGGACTCCCAGACGAGGGTAGCGAAGAGACACCGTCAAGCGCATGCTTAAAAATTAGAAATATTAGAGAAAATCACAAATACACGTTTACTTAATTAGTTAGTTTTTTTTTAATCGAGAAATATTTTTTAATCACAATAAAAAATATTATATTGACAGTGACAGGAATTAACCTCAAAGTATGAAAATGATAAGAACAAATATTTATTCAAATAATTCCATATTACTTACTCCTATTTTCTTAAAGAATGATGAGCTTTGTCAGACGCTTTGCAGGAAATAGTATTATCAGTATATAGTTTACACATATATAAATATATCCTCAGATTTCACACACAACGAGCCCTGAGACTTTGACAATTGAGCGTAAGAATCACAAGTTTATTCTGGATGAAGTCTAATAAGACTTGCTGGTATGTGTGGTAGGCGGGCGTCTTAATTGCTACTACAGTTGGACCCCGAGACGAGGATAGCGAAGAGACACCCCAAGGCGCTGAATTGGTCAAATCAAACAGCGCACGCTTCCCCCGACGTCCTGTTACGCATTTCCGTCCCTTTTCACGAAATCACTCCAACAAACATCCAGCAACCGAGAGTAAAGATGTTACACATCAAAAATAGATTTTCTTAAATTTTTAAAAGCATGTTTCTATTTATTGAAGAAAAAGTAATTGCTGCTGAACATATTTACACACTTTTACGTAAAATCCGTATTTTAAAATAACATTTTAAATTTATTTATTAATTGAGGTTAGTCATATTTAGACATAAAGTAAGAGAACCCGTTAAACTTAAAGAATGTTTATGCTTTTTTTGTACTTTTCTGTAAGGTGTTCAAAATGTTCAGTTATATTTTAAATAGTTTTTGTAATTTATTTATCAGTTGATCTATATAAGTTTTTGATAATGAAATAGAGTATAGTTTAACGATTTTCTTAATGTTATTCGCATGCGTATATTAGTTAATATTTTATTTCAGCAAAGTAAAACTAGTTTATTTACACATGACAAGTATTGGGATTAAAGTATTTTTAATCGATTTTTTTTACTCAAAATTGCTTTAAAAATGTTTGCTGATTAAAAATAAACTGATAAATTAAAAATAGTACATTAATTTTCACAAAGTGTTAATGAATAATTATCATATTGATATATAGTTACTGAATTATTCAAACATAAAACTTTAAGAAATTAACAAAAATAAATGATAATTTATAAGCGGTATGGCAGAACGGGAATCTTTTGCGCAATATTGTTAAAAATAAATTCCCGTTTTCAATCTACTAGACATTTAGTGATGAAATTTGGTGTGTATGTTTTTTGTTGAATTGAAGTTCACTAAGCGCAGGCCTTACGGGCTCTCAGAGATCGTTACTTATGTTTATTGATAAAAACTAATCGTTTTTGAATTGTTAGATTTAGCATGAGAAAAGACCCACTAAAAAGGGGTTTTGTGTAAATCCACATGTTGAGGGAATTACATAAGCGTAAAAGATAATTCTACTTAAATTTTATAAATTATTATTTCTAAAATTACTGTGTTTTCAATCAAGAGGCAAGAGGTATGAAAATACTTTTGAATACAATACACAATCAAAATCTTAATGATAATATATCAATAATTTATGTATATAAAAAGAGTACATATTTATATAACATCATGAAATACCCAATGAATTGGGTGGGTAATAGTTAGTTCAAGTGTATAACTATAAAACGAGGTATTATTTTTAATTCAGAAGACTCTAGTTAATACAGTAAACTCCAATTTAATTTTAGTTCAGTTTAGTAGCAATATATATATATATATATATATACCGTAAAATCTGGTGTATAACGCGAATATATACTTTAAAGCTGCATTTTTTTTGATATATTCATCGTATAATGCGCACCCCCTATTTTACGAAACATCTGAAACATTTGTAAACAATGCTCTTATAATTGAAAATAATTTATTCTCGAGGTACTCTGTCCCGAGTTTTGAAAAAATAATATATTTCTAGCTTTATAACTCTTATAGCTCATAAGTCATGTCATTTCTTTTAATTAAGCAGTATTTCAATATTTGTGAAAGTAAAAAAAAAATTATGCACGTTTCTTTTGTTATTTTTAAATACATCGTTTTTATACCCGACGTAAAACGCTCACCCTTAAATTTTGATCTTATTTTTTGTGATACAAGTACACGTTATATGCCAGATTTTACGGTATGCATAAGCTTATATGATTCTGATACTTCCATTGACATGAATATATTGATTAAAAACATATTTATCCACACTTATGAAGTTCTCCTGTGATATAAAAATCACAGTAATAGGTAATCTACTACTATTATAATTTTGAAATGATTATTATTAAAGTTTTCTGTATTAAATGTTTTTATTTATCAAAGATTGCATTCTGTATGTAATTTGTTATTTAAGTGTCATAAATATACTTAATGTAATCAAAATGTAAATGCTGTGGGTAATATGCATAACAATAAAAGCCTTTTATCCTATTGCCTCCAGTCCCTTCCTTGCAATCAATGTTATAATCTTGATGCAATGAAACTGCAACTAACCAGCCAGCAACTGTGTATCCGAAACTGTTATATATATAATTCCGTCTAAACTAATGTTAGTCGCGTGCGGTATAGTAAATTGTATTCTTAACTTGTGTAAAGCTGGTAGCTATAATCATATAATTCAAAGAACATTAAACGCCTTATTCGGATCTCACACTGTATATCAATCACTCATTCATTAAAGTAAATTGTTTGAATAAATAATTATTTTATTTAATCAGATTATATGTAATCTTCCGATCAATCATGGGTAATAATTAATTAATACTTCTAAGTTTTTTTTTAAAGGAGTTATTTCGATTGTGTCAAAAATTAACAGAAAATAGGAAAAAAAAAGGTTCAAAATTTAAAATCTGTTAAATTTTTGAAATTCTAAACATGAATAATTTTAAACTTCTGTAAAACAGAACTTGCAAAAATTTTGTACGCATTGATAAAAATAGCAACAAAAAAACCCTATTTAAATCCTTAAGTTTTTCATAATATCAAAGCAAGGTGTTCAGAGTATCTTACATACAATCCCTAGTTTTGTATTGCTTAGATAACGAATTATAATAGAATTTTTAATGTCTGAAATTCAGTTTCCTTCAAAGAGAACGGGAACAACAAACTCATATTTTTAAGCTTGAATATTCGAACGAAGAGAGAAATGAAAAGCACCTGGACGAATTTACAGTTGACATTTGAACCTATGAATAAATATAAAGATCCATTTTATATTCAAGTTGAAAAAATATCTATTTATGCAAAATCCCTTATCATTTATGTTCTATTATAGAGGTTGACTGAAGAACAAGTAGTTAAAATTTGGACAATTTTTGTAATCTTAACCATACAGAACCAGGAATTTTATATTAGCTGCACTGAAGTTCTGCATTTGAATTTCGAAAAATATATTTATGTATGTATATCTCGCGTACGCAGTTGAAAAATATTTACCATAAATATTAATAATTATTTGGATATTTAAAATATTAGATTCAATTTTTAATATATTCCACTTCTAATATTTTGTCATTTATTCCGTAAATTTTATACAATTTGGTTGAGTGAGGGAGTGAATGTTAAAGTCGCACTATTCAGCTACTCGAGGACTTTTGGCGACGAACCTCGTATTTTTGAAATATGGTTAAGTGACGAGGATGACACCTGTGCTAGCACCCCCATTCTCCTAACAACCACACAACACCAACAGAGGGACGTTTCAGTTCTCGACATATTTAACGTGCATCGCACCCCTACACGGCGGATCTTCAGAGGTAATGGTCTCGAACTCATGATGCGTCAGCCACGAGTCCATTACCTTGACCACTAGGCTACCACGGCCACACAGATTGGTTGAAAACTGCATGTTATGAGCATAAAATATGTTGATACATTTGACGAATATTTAATAGAGCATTCAGTTGTCAAACAATTTCTTTGCGGAGTCAAAATATTTTTCATACGAGGAAAGAGTTTTTACTTTGATATCTAGAGCCGAAAGTGGAAATCAGAGTACATGCAATTTTATTTTTTCAACAATTAAATCTCTCTAACAATGACATTCAATAATTTATAAAATAGCTGTAAATTTATCCTTATTATAATTCTAAAGATGTTTGCCAAATAAGGTCTATTACAAATTTTTCAACTTCCATCCACTTAAAAATTGACAAATTTGTAGAATAGTGCAGAGGGCCACTGTGAATTGTATCATGTGCTACACGTGAGCCATAGATTGCCGACGCCGGTTTTAAACGTTCTTATTAACTGTAAACCTCTCCTATCCAAACAAAATTTACATGATAAAAAATGGTCTCACCCATTTAGTAGGGAACTGTATTAGATTCAACCATAAGTATTTTTGTGTTTTAAAAAAATTGCATTGTTTCGGGAATCCCCTTAGACAGCAAAATGAAAGTGATTTGACATATTTATAGTAAGTTTCTATAAAAGGGAAATTTTATTCACTTTCAAAATACACAGAATAAAGTGATTTTAAGGGTACGAAGGTATGTTAACTATTATTCCTAAGATAAATGTTGATGCTTTGGTTTTTCTTTAAGCTTTGAAATTATTCCTAAAATGTACTTCCCCAGTACCTTTCTTTCAAAAATGCTATTTTCTTTTACGGCCCCGGTAGCATGGTGGTCAAGATCATGAACTCGTGTCCAGTGTTTGAGCCCTCGTGCCACTAAAGCCTGGCTCCGAAGAAGAGCTGTGACGCAAGGTGAATCAATCGAGGCTCAAAGTCTTCTTTTGGCGGGGTGTGGAAGTTCGGAGAGGGAGTTATCAGGTCAGGTGTCGTCCTCGTCACTTAACCACGTTTCACAATTACGTGGTTAGTCATCACTAGCAACCGTGTTGATTTATAATACAATGTAAACCCTTAACGTGTGCGCTTGAGTTACTTCGAGTGCGCTAAACAGTTCCAAATATGCACAATCAAGATAATTCGAACGAGATCGTATTTTATGGTGCTGTAATTTTCACACTCAAACTTAAGCGAGAACCGTCTGCACTTCTGAGACTTTGACCATTGTTTCTTATATTTTAAGATTTAGTTGTGAAACATCAAAAACTTGTGTCAAATATTTGTATAAAAATTTAAGGTGGAAGAAATATTTAGATTTCAGAAGCAAATTAGTAGAAAAAGTTACATAAAATTATTACAATGAAACAAATATAGTCCAGTAGAATTCAAAAACTTTGCCATTTCATTGCGCATTCAAAGATTTAAACGTCCTGATAGATAACCTTGGAATAGTTGAACACAAAAGATTTGCTGACGTTTTATCTGACGAGTAAATTTTAACTGAAAAATGTTCACTGCATACACTCAGACATTTGTATCTGTCAGTATCCGGAACACGTCACTTACATCGACAATATCTTCCATTTGGAAAACGATTCGGCAACTTCAGAGGAAGTGGGTGGTATTCTAGAGCTTCTTTCGACGGAACTTCCAAAAAAAGGAAAAGCCGTTTTCCAATTAGTTTATATTTCTCTTTTGAAGCGGTGATCCCTATTCATGCCTGAATCACAATTATTTATTGTGAATAGTCTATTCCAAACAATAATCTTCATTACTATTGGTCTTAATGCTTCTTAGCAAAATCCTCCCTAATTTCATTGGAACACTCCTCTTATAAAAGCTTAAACAGATATATGTAGCTACCATTTGCTTGTCGAATAGTTTTACGAAAGGCTGTTTGGCTTACCTTAAAAATGAATAGTGATTTAGAAAATGAATATTTGATCGAGGAGAGTTCGGATGAAGAATTTTCATCCTCTGAAAGTGAGTCTGATGATGACTGCTTAGATAGTGCTAGAGACTATGAAATAGATGTTACTTCTCCTCTACCTAGTCATCCTAAATTTCCCTTTACTGGAAATCCAGGAATAGAAGTATGCCTCGGGGATTCTGGAGATCCTTTAGAATATCTCAACCTTTTCTTTATGATGAAAGGTTCTCATTTATTGTAGAAGAGACAAACAGATATTCTGATCATTCTTTCAGAATACAGAATTGACACCTGCTTCCAGGGCTCTAAAATGGAAAAATACGAACAAGGAAGAGATGAAAAAATTTATCTTTCTATTGTTACTACAAGGTGTAGTTTAAAAACCTGTGGAAAAGTGGTTTTGGTCAAAAAGACCAATTCTATCAACTCAGTTTTTTGGAAAAATTATGAGTGAGATGTGCAATGGACTTTTGATGAAGTTCCTGCACTTTGCAAATAATGATGTGCTCGATAACGATTTAGATCATAACATAAACCTAAGAAAAATAAGAGAGTTTCATGATCTAGTCGTACATAAGTTCAAATCTGTACATGTACCGAAACCAAATATATCAGTGGATGAGTCGCTGATAGCATTTAAAGGTCGATTGAGTTGGAAGCAATATATTCCTCAGAAACGAGCTCGTTTTGGAATAAAACTATTTCAGTTATGTCAATCAGAAAAGTGGTTACATTTGGAACTCCTTGATATACACGGGAAAATGTACTGTCTTCCAAGAAAACTATAATGATTATGGTCTTACGACGAAAAGTGTCCTGACTCTTATCCATGAATTGAAGGGGAAAGGCTATTGCTTATCTACCGATAATTTCTATACATCGCCTGAATTAGCAGAATTACTGATTAACAGTAAAAAGGATATCTGTAGAACTTTACAACCAAACCGAAAAGGTTTACCTGTTTTTTTAAAAGTTCTAAAGTGAAGAAAGGGGAAATTTTGGCCTTCTAAAAGGGAAAAAAGTGCGTTTTGAAGTGGAAGGATAGAAAACCCCTGCATATGCTTAGCACTTTTCATAATGCTGATATTATGGAAGTGAATTCTAAGAAATTCTGTGAAACTGAAACCAAAAGCAGTGGTGTTTTACAATACTACTATGGGTATGTTGATAGATCAGACCAGTGTCTATCCTACTATCCTGCTGTATTTCCTTTGTTGATTTCAACAAAGGAAATACTACAAGAAGATTTTTCGACATTTGTTAAATCAAATTGTGTGGAATTCCTTCACTATCTACAAAAAAAATGGCGGGATTTTAAATCATATTGGTTTTCGAATGAAACTAATTGAACGATTGATAGAAGAAAGAGGTAGTGATTCCGATTCTCGAAACTTTGTTACCTCTAAAATTTCTGAAAATGTAGTCCGATTAATTGGAAGGCATTTCCCTTCATATGTGGAAAGTGACTTTTCAAAAAAAATAAACCACCACGAAAATTTGTCGTATGCAACCTTAAGAAAAATGATAATGGAAAACGCATTCGAAGAGAAACACGTTTTGAATGTAAGGACTGTGATGTTGGACTGTGTGCAGCACCGTGTTTTGAAAAGTATCACACTGTGACAGTGCTATAAACAACGTATATAAATATCTATCAATGTATATAAATATCTTTTTTTCTCAAAATTAACGGTTTAAAAACAATGTTTTGAACAAATATATTTGTTTTTGCCCTCTATATGCATATGTATACACTTCTAGCTTCAGTAAAGTACAAATGTTTAGATAAACTTTTGGCTTTGTAAAAGGTATTTTGCTTTGACTAAACAATTCATAGCAAATTTTAATAATATTTCTTATACTACTTTGATAATTTTTTCTATTTATACTTGTTTAAATTATTATTTATAAAAGTTTCTTTGCAATTGTTTGTAAATTGAAACCAACCTTTTCTTACACAATTATGTATATTTGAGGATGAATTCTGATTCATTTTATATTCAGTAAATACAAAAAATTTTGTAAATTGCTTTTTCTTTGCAAATTTATTTGTTTTAAAGCATGCATATTTATGTAATGAAATTTCTAACTATCCAAATTATATCGGGCTTTTTCTCCGTTAAAGGGTTTTAGGGTTTTAGAAACCATCTTGTAATCATTCATTATATATTTAATAAGGAAAAATATTTCCATATATAAATAAATTTTTGGTCTCGTAAGCATATAATTGTTTTTAGCTACATTTTCTAAAGTGTATTGGAATTAGTAGTGGGACAGGAGTTTTACAAATTATGATTGTTTTTGTGACTGCACTAAGTTATATATTTATATTTCATTCTTTTTATAGTATGAGTAGAAGTCATAAACAGTTTTATAACAGTAAAATAAAATTTTTTTGTATTAAAATTATACTATTATATTGATTCTGAAAATAATAAGTTAGTTTGACAAAACATTATTTAACAATTTTAAAGCATTGAACATTTGTGAAGTTTTTTAAAACTTTTATAAAATACTAAATTATTAACAATATTTAATTATTGTAAAAGATTTATATTTCTTAGATTATTGGAAACAAAAAGTATAGAATTTAAAATCTATTTCTTTGTTGGATTGTAATAATTATTTTTATAGCTAAACCTGGAAAAAACCCGAAATTTTTCAAATATTAACTTTAAGATCTTTTAAAAAACATAACTGGAGCTCTCAGTCCTAAATCCATATGAACTTTTATGGATCATATGTTTGGGAGTATTTACAAGATATTTCAAGAAAAGGAAAAAAAAAGTGTTGGGGATTAGAAAACACATTTTCAATATTAAAAGTCTGAAAAAACACATTTATAAAATTTGGAAAGGCATAAAACAAAAACTAATAGTGTCTGTAAAGCTCTAATTTTCAATATGCTATTTTCCATCTTATGTTCTACATCCAAACACTACTTGAAATAATTATGACTGAAAAATACCTTTTTTTAATTCAAAATATTCTTTTACGCAATATTGATAACATTTGTTACTTCGGTTTCATCTTAACCTAATATTTTCACAGGAGTTTTAAATACACAAAACATTTACACACACACAAAATAATAGTGATATAAAGGTAATCCCCAAATCACCAATTTTTTAAGTATATAATGTCTATTTTTTCTTCTCAATTCTAAATCGGGGTAGTTCAGCAAGTTTGGGTTTTTGTTGCATGACTTGAAAATATTAAAGTAGTACTATAATATATTTACTATATTGTAGTTTAGACATCAGGGAAATAGTTAGTTCTTTCTAGAACATTTGTATTCAGAACATATACATTTTGCAGGACATATATTGCAGGACATACATATATTGCAGGATTTTAAATAAGAAAAATATATTAAGAAATATTTTTTAAATTTATATTTATAATTAACAGTAGCAAAATGAATATTAAAAAAAAATCAATTGGTATTGTTACATTTTATTGCTCAACTATTTCAGTTGCCTATTTTTGCAAGACTCATAAGCTCATAGTGGAGTGAATACATCTCCTAATTTTGAAATGTAATCAGATGTAAAAGTTGGCACACCTTACACTCAAGAAATAAGCTACACAAATTGGATGTGGTAACTCTGTTAAAAACTAGAAATCATTGTGAAGTACTAAGGAGTTTGAAGTTAGGAAATTGATTGTTTTTTATTCGTCATCAGATTTTCTTTATCGAGGTGGAAATATCTATCCTTATAATTTGCGGGTAGCATTTCATCCCACATTTTAAAACATGTTACTTTATTTTATTCAAGAAAGTAGTCCTTAATTAAACAAGAATTTTTTCTAACTTTCTAAGTCTATACCAAATATAGATAAAGGAAACCATATTGTCACAGGCAGGATACAACTACTTGCTACTGTTGTTTTACGTGAGAACATACATAGAATAATGATATTATTAGGATTGCTTAGATGATCATTTATATCCTATAGACTTTCCCTGTAATTTTGAATTTTCGACTGAATCCATTCATAACATTCAATTTATGCCTGTGTGTGTGTCCATAGTCTCATTTCATCTAGAATTATGAGTGTTGTTTCAAATACTGCTAAATAGTCACTTAAGTGTTTATATGTAACTCTATACATATATTATATATAGATCGATAAATATTTGAAATATAAGCAACACATACTATCATGGAAAAGACAATAAAAGGTAAATAGATATACTGTATTTATTAGAATCTAAACCGAACCCCAAAATTCACATCAAGTTTTTGTGAAAAATTAAAAATACTTTAAAATTGTTTATAGTATCCAATTTTACAAAATAAAAAAAATTAATATTAATTAAAAAATAATTAACTAATTATTTTATCAATATTATAAACTTTTAAATGCATGCCATACATGAACCTGTAATTGCTTTAATTACCCCTTCAAACGAATTACTAGTCCTTTGATTCTAAGCCGCCCCCCGCCC
>BMAO01020439.1:0-52551 GCA_019973975.1 Trichonephila clavata
TCAATAATCATAGTTTTGTTATTCCAGCCAACCAATCACACCACTTCTGTTGATGAGTAGCATTCCGTCAAAAAGTAGCTCTCTTATTAAAATTATTCGAAATTTTTTAAATATAAATGTGGATTATTGCTGATAATTTAAATGCAACTATGATGTGAATAAGAACCAAAATTTGGTTTCATTGTTAAGAAAAAGAGAAATTTCTTTCAATTAATTAAAAAGAAACAGAATAACTATCTAAAATTTTCAAAACACATTACAGTAATATACTTTAATGCTGTAGTTTTGAATAAATTTATTTCCTTTTATCATCAGAAGATAAGGATGGTTTATCTGACAAATATAGAATTAGAGCTACATAATTTTGAATAGTGACCAAATGATGAAACATTGTCTTGGCAGGTATTATACTTTTCATACCATGCCACATCAAGAATTTATTGATATATTTTATGAAATAACCCATATTGTTCAACTAAATTTAATTTTAAGACAAAAATGAAAAATATTTAAATTTTATATTATACCAAAATATCTTGATTGCCAGGCTGTAAAGAATATATATATATAAGTTTTAAATATATTCTTAGTAATGGGGAGTATTACTTTTTAATTCAAATTATACAGAACCATGAATATTTCATTCTAACCATTATTTAAGAATTACGACTGTATTTACTGAAAAAATTTGTACAACTGAAATTCAGAGCATAACCCTTAATTCAATAAAAGAGAAACTCAGAAAATTACCTCAAAAAATTATAATTGACTTTATTCCCCCATAAGTCCATTTTTTCTTCTAATAGAGCCTTTATATTAATTTTGAGTGACATAAAGAGTTACAATAATTGTATTTATTTTTAAACATTTTTAGAAATTGTCAAGAGTAAAAAACTGGATATTCTCTGTCCTTTATAAGTGATTTTTATTTTGCAAAGAAATTTTTTCTTCCTGTGAAACATTTCTCATACTAAAAAAATTTGTCAGCAATGATTCCTTTTAATTTTTGTATTCTAACTTTACATCCTTAAACAGAAAAATAAATTCATTTAAATGTACATTTTATTGCAATGAGTAAAACAAAAAATGGTCAGTCATTTTTAATAACTGAATACCAGTGGTTAATGCTTAAAAATTTTACAATTTAAGACAAACCTATTTTATTTTAACATTTCATTGTTTAGTGTTGCATTAATCAGCTATCTATTAAACTAGTTTCCTGTTTGTTATGTTTTTACATTCAAAGTAAATCTTTTTGTAATGTTTAATCCCATGGAATTTAGCTTGAAATGAAATGAAGGTTGTCCACTATTTTTAGAAATGCTGTATCCCATTGGAAAATCAAGAATGGGATCTTTTGCATCTAAAGATATATTTTATCGAGGAACACATTTTTTGGCAGTGTGGCATCCATACATGTAGAAAAAATATTGGAATGTGCATAAGAAATTGGTTCAAATAGTGACAGTTTTTTTTTTTTTTTGCTAAGTTCTGTTAGAAGAAAATTTGAATGAAAAACACAATGGTAGATTGGAATAATTATTTCAGGGAGGTATGTATGCTTGAAACTGGTAACAGCAGAAAAAGAAAAAATCGGAAGTAGCAACTGCATTTAAGATTAATGAAAGAATGCTTCCTCCCCCAAAAATGTTTCACAACATTCGTCAAAAAACAAGCAAATCATTTATCATGGTTCCTGATCAGAGTGTCAGAACATGAATGAATAAAATAAAGTTAAAAAAAGAAGCTACCATTTTTTACGACTGTTGAAATGGGTATAAAGCAGAACAGGAATAATCTAATTATATTCAAGAAAACACAACATTGCTGATTCTAGAACTTGAATGTGCACGTAGAGTATAGAACACATTCACAGGAAAGCATAAAATGAGATAAAAGTAAAAAGCCTCATAAAAACTTATCACCTAAATTCTACCTAAAGGAATTAATCTGGAGAAAAAAGCAGGCTGCAAATGGAAGACATGTTTCATGTCAACCCGAAGAAAATTTTTAAACACTTTTCAACACAAAAAATTTTGCCAAAATGTTGTCCAAAAAAATTAATTTTTTTGCACTTTTTTGAAACTACACAAAAAATTTCCTTAGTCAGAAATTACACTTTTTATCCAACAGTTAAAAATGCTATGAGTGAATTATTACGCACCAGTTAATTGGGAAATTTGAAACCTACACTATTAAAATCCGAAGGTAAACGAACATATGTATCTATCTGAGGCTATCTTCTCGAGAACCGCTAAACTCAGAAATGCGCCGAAGGTACCAAAAGATCCGAGGAAGCCATTTTGATCATTTAAATTCAGATATTGCAATTAGTTTAAGAGATATTAATTAAAAACGTTAAAAAATCGGTTTCGGCGCCAACTTCGCGATTCGTCTCCTTTACTAGAACGTAAAAAGTTGGAGTCGAAAATTGGTTTTCAGCCTAACTAGAATTTCATGACGTTGCTCTACTGACTGTATTAATTCATTTTATTTAAAGATTAAATGCTTTTTTAGCATGTGATTAACTTGAAATATATTATTAAAATCCCAATTTCTACAACATATGAATTTCTATTGATTTATACTTGGATTTAAATTCCAAAAACTACAACTTTTATTGTATACCTTTTTCAACGCTGTCAAGTTAAATTGAGATGGAATAAACTTTCTTAAAAAATTTAAAACTTCTTTATACAGTGAACACAAACGCTTAGCTCTCCCTCCCATACTTTTTTTTATAGTTTCATATTTTTAATCGAATAATCAAACATCCAGAAATAAACAGTCATTTCAATAATTAATGCTAAGAAATTCTTCACTCATTATTTAATAAAATATATACATAAATTAATATTTTTTTAAAAAACTAAATCAATATTGTTTTTAATTTATTCATTACAAAATTAATTATTTAGAAATAAAATCATACATTGTTCCGTTTTCTTTTGGATAAAAACTAGGTTAGTTTTGTAAATTGCAAAAAAGAGCTTATATACACACACAAAAAAGCCCGTGTAACGCCGGGCTAAGCCGAGGGAAAAGAAACCTGTAAAAAGGAAAAGACATTTCGGAAAAGATAATTTTAGTGACATAAGTATAGAAATCCCTCACATCGCACATACACCCTCAAAAATAAGTGCTGGCATTTATTGGGATAAAATTATACTCTTGGAAAATGCCCGTGTAACGCCGGGCTAAATGGAAGGGAGCCAGACCCGTCCGACAGGACAAAGATGTGGAAGAAATTTCGAAAAAGGGAATTTTGATGAGAAAATACAGAAATCACACATGAACCAGGAAGTAATGACATCTAGAAGGGAAGAGGAAATTTCCATTGGCAAAAAGTTATACACTTGGAAAAAGCCCGTGCAATGCCGGGCCATGCTGCTAGTACTGACTAACAGGAATCGAAAAGATTTTCAAACATCTAACTCAAAATGAGTTCTTTTTTCGACTAAATGCAGAGAAGAAAATACTGGGTCATTTACACCCTGTTGCATAAGGTATGCTTTCACAATTTTCAAATAATGTAAAGTATGAGAAAACGTAACAGTTTTGATGTTTCATTACAAATTTCTGCGTTAAAATCGCTATCCATATTGGCTCCAACAAATCAATTTCCTAAATTTCAGTTACCCAGTCTGTCACATCAAATGTAAAATAATCGTTAAAATCTTAAAATATCCCTTGCATTCTGTAGTGGGATGAGATAAGAAAGGAGTTTGCTGTAATATTCAAAACTCTCACGATAGGTGGCATTCATGATTTATCTGCACCTGTAAAGTTTAATAACACTTTGCACCCCTTCCCATTGAAATTTGCTACTTACAAGACAAAATGCTTTTCTGTTCCAGACAAAAAGAATGTGAATTTGTACTAACAAAAAATTTAATTTTTCCTAACAAAAACTACTAATTTTTTTTTTTATCTCTTGAAATAATATGTTAATTTGGAGTCATTATTCGTTAAATGGGGGTTTTGCCTTCACTTTAATCGGGGAAAGAGAAAAATTCCTTAAATCAGGGGTCTGACTGTGTACATATGTATTAAAATCTAAGAAAATTATAATTTTTTTTTTAAAAAAACTTCAACAGAAAATGTAATGCAGCCCAGGAGAGGTTGCACAGGGCAGTCCCCTCAGGCTCACGAAATCTTTAATTCTAGGGAAAATGTTTGATTGTTACCAATGATCTTGTCGGTATTCTCCTATATAAAAATCTTCATGGGAACCAAAATGTATTTGCTGCATATCTCCCCCTTTTTAGGGAGTGGCAAACGTTTTTTTTTCCGATCTTAAGGAACTCGGGGTGACTGAGTTGAGATGTGACCATTTTTATCCCAAAATATTTTCTATGAACAGGCTACATTTTCACCCAGAGAATGATTTAATTATTTGATTGTTGTATTGTATGACTTATTATGGTTTATGAATATAAATGAACAGAATATTAAAAAAAAAGAAAGGGGCATCTGCAATTTCTATTGGATGAAGTTGAAACTTTGAAAAAAGAAATTGATCAAACAAGGTAACAGCCTGATGAAATAATGGATATTAATCATGATAATGAAAGTATATTTGAGAAAAGTGATGAACATGAAACGTTTGAGTCGAAAGGAAGATTTTCAATAGCTACCTAAAGAACTCCATCAAAAAAGATATGAAGCCTCAAGTGAACGACAAGAACCCTTGCACTCTGTTAAAAAGGCACAAGCAAGAAAAAGTTCAACATGCTACTTATCAATCATCTAAGAACAAATAAAACTACAATCTCTTAAACAAAATATGACAGTTTTGCCTGCAAATATCATTCCTGTAATGTTAGTGAAAAGTGTCTATGATTTGTGTCTTTTATTAAAGTCATGCACATTTCAAACATTTTAGCTCAGTTTGATTAGATTTTTTCTTAAATTATATAAAGTACTTCAATTTAAGTAAGAATACTTTCTCTTAACTAAATTATTCACTTCAGTTTCAATTTTATTGCGAACAATAAAAATAATTATATATATATATATGTAAAAAAAAGGATTGGGTTGACTGCGTCACCTACATGACCAATATCGTTAGTATCAAGTGCGTGACTTCTACCGGGTTAAAAGCAAACAAGGCAAATCAAAATTATTCATTAAAATTTTTTTTAAAGTATAGAATTAGTAAAAATTTCAATACGTTTTTCTTCATTAAAACTGTAAAAATCCTTTTTTTTTCTAATTTGAAATTATTATTGTAGAAGAGGAAATTATACATATTTTAGAAGATCTGGTAAAATTACTGCAAAGTAGAGTTAAAAAATACAAAATAAATGAAGCTAATTTAAAAAATGTTAAAATATGCAAAAAGTATTATATTTTCTTAATATAAGAAAATGTTGAATTCTTGAGCAAAAAATAAATTACAATAGTGTTGTTTTTGTAAAAACTTTATTAATACATATGCATCTTTTACTTGAAATTTTCATGAGAAATAATGGATAACTTAAGGTAAAGCTTTTTCATTGGGCTGGAAATACAAATATGCATCGATGAATAAGATTCCTTGAACTGGGGTTTTCAGAATTATCTTCGAACTGTTAAATAGGAAATGTATTAAATTACCTTCTAAAATTTATATATATATGCATGTAAAACAGATAAAGATAAATGAGGAAATAATATACTTCCATAAAGTATATATCAAAATTTTCCACAAATTTAAATACAAATTAAAGAATGAATTAAAAGAGAATTAAAGAAGAATTTTTATTTTAGTAGAACAAATAAAAATATAAAAGTGTCTATAAAGAAAATAACTACATAAATTAAGTAAACAGAAGTAAAACGATATATATATATATATATATTATGAAATAAGTTAACTACTTAATTTTCACATTTTAAAATGTCATACATACATTATATATTTTATTGATAGTCAAATTAAGTATTCCCTCTTAAATTTAGTAATTGAAGAAAGATCATAAAAGAAGCATCAAGCATTATTCTAATTATAAAAAGAAAATTATAGTACACAACTTAACAAAAAGCAAATGTCAAATAAAAATATTAAAAAGAACAAAAACTTTTAACAGATAATTGATTGATTTTCAGATAAAAATGTTAAAACAATGATAGTTACTTGAAAATATAGATCTATGCCGGTGGATCCAAATGAAAATGTTATAAGCAGCAAGCATCTGAAAAATAACTATCATATAGGAAACCTTTTCTTCCAGAGTAGGAGACAGATGGTGCTGGTAATCTTGTAATGGCTGTACAGTAGATAGTATAAGTTTTCAGACGGGAGAGAGATTAAAATGACAAGATAATTATAAAAGTGGTCACGAATGGAGGGGAAAGCTGTGATTCAATTTTAGTCTGCAAAGAATGTGTTTGCATCCGAAATTCAGTCAAATTATGAAAGTTTACAGTGAGGAGGCAATGAGTAAACATAGAATGAAATGGTGCAGTCCTTTCTAATTGGAAAGGATGTGAAAAATCAGAATAGAGCAGTGAGCAGCCATGTGATGGCTTAAATGGTAGAAATCAATACGTAACGAGATGTAGAAATTATTCAAAATAATAAATAGGTAAATATGTCTACAATTACATTAGAGATAGAACTGAGTTATTATATCATGCAAATTATAATTTCTGATGTGTTGTGACAGTCCAAAATTGTGCATTAAGTACCACATGTGTTACCTGAGAAGAAAGCCACAAGAGTAATGTGCAGCACCACATTAATTCAGAATAACCATTCTAAGAGCCAGCACTTCCCTGATCACATTGTTAAAACGGGCTTTATATTTGGTTTAATTAGTTCATCTAAAGAACCCAAAAAGCCTCTATGGAGAGGAAACAGGCTTGGTCATCAAAAAAAAAAAAAGTTTAAGGTTACATCCTCTTTCAGTTAAGTTCTGGCAACCATATTCTGGGTGAATGAGTGAATATTAACATTGCACTATTCAGCCACACAAGGGCTTTTGGAAACTGACCACGCCATGTTGAACCATGGTCAAGTGACTAGGAAGACACCTGAGCTGGCACAATCCTCTTCCACACCACACCAATGGGAGGACATTTGAGCTCTCAACAGATTTAATGTGCATTGCACCCCTACATGGCGGGCCTTCAGCGGTACTAGGCTTGAACTCGTGACACGTCAGCCATGAGTCCGTCACCTTGACAACTAGGCAACCACGCCCACACCATATTCTGGGATTAATGCAGAGTTATCTTGATAAAGTATATAGCATAACCATAACCATTATTGCTGACTGTTATTGTGCTATTTTTACAATGTGACATGAAGCCATACAACCCAAAGAACCAGGCATGTTGAGAGATAGTGTCATAATTCTACCCCATACTACTATCATGAAATTCACGAACTACAGCAAAAATTCAAATAGAAATTCTGGAGTCCTCCCTCTCCCATACAGCCCAGATTTGATACCCAGTAACACTTTCCTTCTTTTGAAATTGAAGGAACACTTATCTGGAACATGGTTCTTCTCAGACAGTGATGTGAAAACAGGTGTAGAGAACTATCTCAATAGAAAGAGATATGATTTATACCCAGACAAGTTGAACAAAAGTTAGTCTTGCATTCACATAAATACCTTTCACAGATTTAATGATCAAGAAGAAAACTAATTGGCAAGTATACATCATAATTTCCTTTCTCTTATACCTACTACTAATAATTTATTACATTTATTTTTTTTATAACTTATCCAATCTTGTATTACAAATAAATATAAAACTATCAGGTAGACAAGCTACAATATATATACAATTAGACTACATTAACACACAGTAATCAGGGCCCATTATCATAAAACTATGAGTTAAGTGAACCACAAGTTACAGTAGCAATATAAATTCATCCTGGATGAAAGATCAAATACTTTGACATTTAAAATATTTAAAGAAAATTGAGTTTATTGTTTCATATACCAAAAATCCTGAGTCCTAATCCAAGATCTTTGTTGTTCAAAATTATACAAAACAGTTTGTACAAATCAATTGTACAAAACAGTTTGAATGCACAGCTAAATTCACTAATCATGAAATCCCAAAAATAATATCTTACAAATACCATTTTAACAAAATAATCCCTAATTGAACATTTCACTTTCCAAGAAATGGTTATTTGTATATATAAAATAAAAAGGAGAGAACCATTAATTCTTTTAATAGGAAGTCATGATATCATTCAAATAAAAGATAAATCTAAATTTCATAAATGAAATATATGAATTATGATATCACAATGTATAGGAATGATATCCAAAGCAACTGTTTGTTGATGGAGCCATAAGTTCCTACAAAATTGTAATAATGTGAGTGAAATGAACTAAACTTATAAGTTCAAACAAAAATTAATGCTTTTTAAGGAATCAGTTAATAAAATATAAAATAAATAATCAGCCACAAAAACCGAAAAAAGAACCAAGATTTGTTTGAAAAAATATTAGAAGGAAAAACAATATAACACTTAACTACATATGTTCAAAAATCAAAAGTAGCTAACGATTATTTAAAAATTTTATATTTTTTTTACAAACACTGGGAAAGGATTTGGAAAAAAGACAAACTTTGGAAGCATACCGACTTTCTCTTAAACTTGTATTAAAAATGTTTCATTTCGATACTGATATTACCTGTTTAGTCGTACTTAATGTGCTTGTTCTTTTCTAAAAAAAAAAAAAAAACACTAAATTTTTTAAGCATTACAATAATACTTAGTTCCCCTAATTACTCAATATATAAAGCAAATTTTAAAGAGTAATAAAAAACAATTTAGAGAATACATGTTATTATAACATGTGCAAGGAAACAAGAAAGAAATTATGAAATAAAACATTATTGGAACACTGAACAAAAATTTTGAAATAAAAATATTTTTGCACTAATAATAATAAACCAGAAAAAGGAAAAATGATTAAAACCAAAAAAATCAGCTTACTATCCTATTTAAAATTAAAAGTACTTAATGTTGTTGTAAATATGGAATAATACCAGCCTACTTATAAATTCTTAAACATGTTTGGTTTGCAAACTCAAATCAACAAGGAGTAAACTTCAATCTCTGATGATGGACGAAATAATGATAACACCCAATGAAGTGACAAAGTTTTTGCGTGATGTATGATATTGCTGTTAATTATATATTAAAATTGGGTAGGAGGTTAGTTTTTATAAATGGTTTAGTTATACATGAAATAACAGTTGTGTTATTCATGTGTCGAATTATTTATTCGAATCTAAGCCACACACCAAATTCTAAACAAGTTATTGTAAAAAATGAAAATAGTGTGAAGTAGTTTATCAATATAATCCAATTTTTCAAAAACAAAATATATTAAAAATGAGAACTAATAAGAATTGAATAATGAATTATTTTACAAGTATTACAAACTTTTAATACATCAACCTGTAATTGCTCTAATTGCCCCATCTAATGAATATTTTTCCTTTGATTCTAAGCCACATCCCCTTTTCAGTAGGATTAACATTGGAAAAGAAATGTGCCTTAGATTTGCGTAAATACAGCATTTCACAATATCCAATGGACTAAATTCACAGACAAGCGATGCAAAGTAGGAATCATGTGATACATGGGCAACATTTACATACGGTTGTGTGTAACATGGTAAAATTCTATACATACATTGTTGACATCTTGTGATCTGTTTATTTTAATGTGTATATATATATATATGTGTGTGAAAATATCATTTTTTGCATTATTCTGGTCCTATCGGGTCAGAAATAATTATAGTAACACTTTTATGTAATTTTTGTTTTATTCTAATATATTTGCTTTATTAGGTATTAGTCTGCAAAGCCTCTTTAGTTATGTGTGGTTCAATTATACATATTTATTTTATCTGCTAGTATATTTATTAATAGTGCTTAGTATGCTTAGATATACACTCGAGCCAAAACATTATGACCACCCCTACATTTTGGAATGAACTCGCTTGGATGACAAGGAAGGCACGTGATCAGGTGGAAATGGTATTTAACTGCTGCTGGAGAGTCTGCAGAATCATTCTTTCACTTACTTCTGTGTGTGATGGGAAAGGCTGCGGATCTAAGCGACTTTGATAGAGGGCAGACTGTAATGGCTCGAAGGCTCAGAACAAGTATTTCCGAAACAGCACGACTTGTGGGTTGTTCGTGATCTACAGTTGTTAGTACTTATGCAAAGTGGATGAATGACGGTGAAACCAGCAGTAAATGACATGGTGTTGGACGTCCACACGCTATCGAAGAAAAATGTTGCCGGAGACTGTCTCGCATGGTGAAGCAAAACCGGAGCCAGACAGTGGCTCAGCTGTCAGCCCAATACAATGCAAGGCCGAGTAGAATAGTATCGGAGCACCCTGTTCAGCGGACACTGTTGGATATGGGGCTATGCAGCAAACGTCCCACTCATGTGCCTTTACTGACCAAGCGTCATCGCCAACTGCGCTTACGCTGGGCCCGGAAACATCGCGACTGGTCCATGGATCAGTGGGAGAGAGTCGCTTGGTCAGATGAATAATGGTTTGTCATTCATCACGCGAATGGCCGTGTCAGGATACGCCGTCTTCCAGGTGAACAGTTGCTCCCTGAATGTACAGTAGGTCATACACAGGCCGGTGGTGACGGTATTATGCTTTGGGGGACGTTCTCTTGGGCATCTCTGGGACCCGTGGTTGTGATAGAGCAGACCATGAATGCTACAGGTTATCTGAACATCATTGCGGACCAGTTGCACCCTTACATGGCCTCTGTTTTTCTAGCTGGAAATGGAATGTTCTAACAGGACAACGCCAGTGTCACAAGGCTAAAATTGTGTTTGAGAGGTTCAAGGAATATGATGCTGAATTCCAGTTAATGTCCTGGCTGCCTAACTCACCGGATCTCAATCCAATAGAACACATTTGGGATGTCATGGGACAGCAGGTCAGAGTTCAAAGACCACCAATTCGCAATATCTCAGATTTACGTGTCCGTTGCTTAAACAAACATCTGGTACAATCTGTCTCTGGCCATCTACCAAGGACTTGTGGCATCTATGCCAAGGCGGGTTGAAGCAGTGTTTCGCGCCAAAGGTGGGCCAACTCGTTATTGACAGGTGGTCATAATGTTTTGGCTCTTGAGTGTAGTTTTTAGTTACTTTTTAGTACTTTATTATTTCTTTTTACACAAGAAAGGCTCGCAGTACTGGATTAAAACCACTTCTTTCAAAAAACTTCTCACTGTAGATATTCTATAATACAGATATTCTCTTCAAACCTCAAATAAAATATCAGTAAATATCTATGCATAAAACTCAAATGAATGCATAATGGTTTTATTTCTTTATGTGTGTGGTATGATTTATCAATACTGCACTGTTCTGAAATACAATTCCATATTGTAAATCACCCTTGTGTTTATATGTTACTAGCTAGTATACCCATTCTTCGCATGGGTGAATTGAAAAATAAAACAAAAGAAATTGAAGGAAAATAAAACTTTTTTATGCATTAAATTTAAGTGAGTTGAAAATTAAAAGGATTTTTTAGCATATCTCCACTTAATAAAAAATCAGATTAGTCAAATTTGAAATCTGTAGGCCTAATAGTTGAAAAGAGAGGGAGTTTTTTTTATATCTATAATGCACCTGTAACACCCACATGGGTTGACTTTTAAAACCTCTCTTCTTATCAGATCTCTGCTCAGCAAAAGTTATATATTTTCTAAATTTATGTTTATAAATTAAGTTATTCATAAAAAGGAATCTTTTTTTATATAAAATGCCCTAGCAACCCCGCTTTGAATGTCAATTTTTCCAAAATCTCTTTGCAGATCTCTACTCCATGAAAAGAACATGCCTACCAAATTTCTAATCTGAAGGTCTTGTAGATCAAAAACAGGAATATTCTTTTATAATGGTGCTTAACACCTCGCAGCCACCCTTGGTTGACGATTTTCGCGAAGTCATTTGTTAATAGATCTTTACCGCATGAAAGAAAAATGCCGACCAAATTTCAAATCTTTTGGTCTAATAGTCCAAAAATGGGAATATATTTATCTATAATGCCCCTTAAGCTTTGCAAGGTTCCTTGGGGGTCAATTTTCACAAAATCACTTTTGTAATGGATCTGTACTCCATGAATGAAACATGCCTACCAAATTTCAAGTCTGTAGGTCTAATAGTACAAAAACGGGAATATTTATCCTCAACGCCAAAGAAGCCTTCACAACGCTACTTGGGGGGTTGATTTTCACAAAACCCTTTTTGTAGCAAATCTGTACTCCATTAAAGAAATATGCTTGTTGAATTTCAAAACTGTATGCCTAATAGTTTAAAAATGGAAATATTTATCCACAATGCCCTTTAATCCTCTGTAACGTCACTTGGGCATCTTTCAGAACATACTTTTACGAACTCAAACTTTCACGGGCATGTGTCCTACCATTCTCCAAAGTTTCAATACCTCAGAATATTCAAGATATATCAATACTATACAGTTTTTAAATACAATTCCGTATTGTAGATTCCCCCCCCCTCTTTGTATTTATATGTTATGATGTTATGTATCATTCAACAAAAATTCACAAAATACTTACAGAGAAACAAACCCATAATGTTATGCATGTAAAGATAATTAAGAATTTTGATTTATCCTTTGATGAAAATGAATTTCATTTTACAATAGTATGATTTATACCAATACATTGTGACGCCAGTACAGATGTTTGAAATTATAATCTGTAATAAAATACAAACATTTGACATTTTGATTGTCTAACTTAGTAAAATTATCACCCACAAATGTTTGAATTTTTTTTTAGAAATCAGTGTCTCCTTAGTTGAAAAAAATAAATAAAAAAAAACTCTTATTATTAAGTTAAAAAAATGAATTAAAAATGAGCTTTTTTTAAGAAATTGTTTGAAACACAAACTATTATGCTGTCGAAGAACAGCTAAATTGTTTTCATGGAGATTTCTCCCATACAGGAACATAGAAATTTTTTGTTATATAGCTGCTTGAATGTGTATAATTACAATTTATTTAACATACATCATTTATTAACATTTAATTTTTATTTTTTCATGAATATACTACAAATAAATTAAGAATGCGAAAATTTTATTTGAAAACCAGAAATTTATCAAAAATTATTAAATGCAATTTATTTTCATATTCTATTGAGACTATAAATGACATTGCTTCATGTACACGCGAAGAATATTTTTTAAAAAATGTATGCCTAAAGATTTTTTTCCCTCAGTTTCAATTTTGATTTGCATTAATACGGATATATAAAGTTGAAACATTGTAATAGTATTCTAATTCTTGAAATAACTGATCTATAAAAATTCCCAAGATATAGTAGGATTTTTCCAAAGATATGATTTAGTAGCATTTCAAATATGCAAAGTAATATATATATATATATATATATATTTAAAAAGTATTTAAAGTACATGATATTTTAAAATGTAAAAATATATATGTGAGCCAAAAATAATAAAATGACCTTGATTGTGTTTGAGAAGGATTTACTTATTTCTGAGAAAAGTTCGCTTATTTATGTTTTTTTTTTTTTACATTGTTAAGAATTAGTTTCAGTTTAAAATCATGATGAAAGGCATATTATTATTTAAATGAATTAGCAACCACTGATTTATAATAATACTTTTATCTATTTTTTTTCTCCCTAAAAAAGAAAATAAGGATAACTGTGTACACATGTTTATCCAAAGAATTTAAGTGGACCTTTTAAAATCTGAAGTTACAATAGTTAAAAAGATATTAATTAAAAATGCAAAAATGAATGTTTGGCCTTTCTTTGTAATCCATCTATCAAACAAATTATAAAGGAAACATGTGGGAAGATTTTCATTATTTCAAACATTTAAAAAAAACTGCCATCCTTTTTCTACGTACTAAAGTAAGACAAAATAATAATTATAGAATTGAAAATTGTGTTCATTTTTCCACAGAACAAGATATTTTTTTTTAAAAAAAATAACCAAATTTTGCATTTTTTTTAGATTTACACAAGCATAAGTAGATATCCCCCCCCCCAAATGAGGCTGTGGATTGATATTTTTATCTTTGCAGACCTAGTATGTTCCCCAGAAGCTGATATCAATTTTTAGTGCAGCACCATATAGGTAATCCAATTGCCGCAAGTAATTTTGACACCCAGTTTCCTCCCCAGAGGAAAGCCCCTAAGCTCTGAAGATGCGAAATTGTACTTAGGAACGATAGCACTCAAGGGATTTTTTACATGCCGCATAATCATACAACATGGACACAGTTGATTTTCTGCATCATGAAAGTCCACTAACTTGGGTCGAACCTGCAACCTTCGGTGCAGAAGGCCAGCGACAAACCAACTATGCCACCCAGCCAGCGTAGTTGGTTGATATAGTTGCATTTTTATGGATGAAATGTTTAAGCCACCCTGTATCTTTTTTTTTTTCATCACTGTGGTTAGCAAAGTTTATGTCCTAAGAAAGTATATGCTCAGCATCCGTTAAAAAAATCAGATCCTCAAATCATTTAAAAAAAATTTTTTTTTTTTGAAAGCTACTCAAAATTTGAATTAAGTAATTTCATTTCTCAAAATAATCATACAAAACTTTCTTTAAAATTAAAAACTAATTTTTTTTGTCATTTTATTTTTTAAATTTTTTTTTATTAAAAGTGTCAGCGGTTTTTTATTGGTATGAAATTGGAAACTCTTGCTTTAAAATTTCACGCTTACACAAATTTAAAACTTCATGCGCGCATCCACACATAATTTATTTAGTCTGTAGCTCTTATGTAACCCTCTCCACCAAGGATTGAAGTAGTAATACCAAGATAACTATTCAATGGTGAAATTACATCACAATTTTGACCCCCCCCCCATCTCAATAGAAAATAAAATACCAAGGGAAAAAAACGAATATAGGATGGTTGACTGAAATTAGATATACGCGGGCCTCAGCGCGAAGCGCTTTTACCCAAGTTGGGCGAAATAGAATAACCATGAAAGAAATGTAAACAAACCAAGTGGCCCCCGGCGTGGGGGGCGAAGGAAGTGGCTCCCAAGCGGAGGTGACCCGCAGAGCGGACGAACCGGGGAGAAATCTGGAGGAAGCGCAAGGAAGGAAAAATGGAGGATTGCGATAGCAATCGAAGAAAGGAGCGGCCAAAGTGACTGTTCCTCTCTCACCACCTGTCAGGATGCAGCGGGAAGCTAGTGTGAGAAGTTACAAGTGTATGAATGAGTTGTTTGTTGTAAGTCTATCACTTCTGAGATAAGTGTAAATAGAAATGCTAACTCTGTCTGATGGACGAAGGTGTGTATTTTGTATCCCGATTAAGTCGGGATCTTAATTTACTAAGCAGTCTTCTAAGTTATTTCTTAAATTGTTAGCATTCCAGCTAAAGAACCTGAGAGAGTTACTATTACCGTTATTATTGAATGTTAATTAAAGTTTAGTTTGAAGTATGGGCAGCATTTGTCCCCATTGCTGCATCATTTGGGCCATTTGTGTTATGATTTCTTTGGCATCCAGTGACTCGTTAGGAGTGTTCTTTTTAACTGCAGCGGAGTACAGTTGAGGAGATGTGGTTGTTTGTTTACGCGTCGCCGCTCGGATCTTTCCAGACGTTTCTCGTGGGTTGATTTTTATGTTGTTTAATGTTGATGGGGTTTCTAGGGCATCCTCAGAAATTTGAAGGGTGAGGGCACCTGCAGTTTGCACATTTAGCTGGCTTGGTGCATTCGGAGGCGAGATGGCCACCTGAACATTTCAAACACTTCGGTGCCCTTTGGCAAAACCGAGAGTGGTGAAAAAACTCCTGACAGCGATAGCACTGAGGCATGGAGGATTGATTGAGAGGTTCAACCTTAATTCTAAAAAATCCAATGTTTGTTGTGTTTATGATGCCCTGAATTTCAGGACATCTGGGGAGGGTTACCAGGAAAAGTGGCATGTTTGTATTTGTCTTCCTGTTTCTTAACAGGGAGATGTGTGTGGGTTTAAATCCACAACTGTGGAGTTCTGACATAAGTTCGTCTTGGTTGTAGTCTGTGGGTAACCCTCTGATGACTACCTTTATTTGTTTATTATGGGCCATCTCAAATGTGTGAGACCGCAATTTCATGTCCGAGATAAATTTCTGAATTTTTCTGTGTTCTTCAACACAGATCGGGAATACTCGGAGTTTCCCATTCTCGAAATGCCCTTCCAGTGGTGTTCCTAGGTGTTTGCCTAACTGGGTGAGGAGCTCGGATGCATTTTGCCTTGCGTCAATGACAATTGGCGCAATGCGTCTTTTTCTAGAGACGAGGGTAAAACCCTCATCGGTTTCCTCATCATGAGTGCCGCTGCTGCTAACAGCTAAGGCCGGGTTACTGATGGTAACTACCGGAGCGGGAGCAGGTGTTAATTGTTCCGAGCCCTCATCTGCGGAGGATTTCCCCTCATCCATTGAAGAATTATCTTCGAGGGGAGGAGGTGGGAGGGTGTTGTTTGCGTTCGTGCGTGCTTTCGGGCTGGCAGCGTCTTTCTGAGGCGTAGCAGGCTTGCGTTTACCTTTATTCCGCTTCGGCTGCGAAGCGGACATAGCAGCAGTGGGGAGCGTATTGAGACGCTCGAATTCACTGAAAAAGTTTCTTGAACTCCTTGTTTTGGAGATGAGTGGACTTTCTAGAACACTTAAATGCTGTCCATGAGATTACGTTGATAAGCCTAAGTCTCTCAGGCGTGTTATCAATGTCAGGCTTGTGAAGCAATTCCAAGATATCCTCAAGGGTATCGCAAAGATCTGCACAATCTGTGCAAGTATTTGTGTTTTGTACGCGTGTGTTAGCCTCGGCTGCATTGAAGGACAAGGGATCAAGAGAAAACAATTCACCTACCTTTGATGAAGCTACATCTGTCCTGGGAGCGGACATATCCAAAATTTGATAATCCAAATCGGAATTGAAAAATCAGTATCCAAACTAGAGTACACGAACTTGAAAAAGAACGCGCACAAATCCAAGTAGACGGTGTGTCGGCGCTAAGCCTAACTATAATCACGTGTGAGCACAAACTCCGAAAAAATCGGAGGAAATACGAAAATAATTCTAGTTGAGGAGCACCGTAGAAATGAAGATCCAGAACCAGGCCAAAATTGTTACCAAAATCGAAACACCAGCTTGATGGAGAAGGATGTAGAAATCCAGATCGGGGTATGCTTGACGAAAAATGGGACACGGACAGAGAATCCGTGCGTGAAGTCTACAACGACAAGAAGCAGAAAATGAATCGAATGATATAGGATGGCTTGAAACGTATCCTTATTTATATAGGAGAGAATGTTGGACATGTGTCATATGACCTTACTTCTCTTTCCCTGGAAATGACACATTTGAGATAGCCCATGCAATGCTGGGCTACACAGCAAGTGTATATAAATTATAATAATAAATCAAAGGAATGATGGATGAATAAATTTAATTTCCAATAGATCAAAGGGAGCACATAAATTCTTAAATAAAGAACCATGAGTAAGGGAGCTATTATAATAAGAAAGTCAATGAACCAAATTGAAAAACTGTTTTCTAAAGCTGTCAGACTTAGATTTGATTCATATATATTGTTACGATTTTGGTATTTAAAATGTGTTTATAATGTTAAATTATGTCAAAATTACTATTCTGCTTGAAAAATAGTGCAGGATTAATGTTTATTGCATGTAAACAAGTGAATTAGATCAATTGCTATGGGACCTTGTAAATAACATGGGGCTCTTTGGGTATCTCGCCACATTGGCGAGATATCGTTTAGTTGGCGACAGTTTTGGCAACTTATTTTGTCACCAAATTTGTTGCCAAGTGTCGCCAAATTTGGCGATATTTGACGACTTCCGGTTCTGGGCGGTTCTCCTATTTTCTGGAATGTTCTACCATTTTTGCCGTGTCTATATAAGGCATACTGAAATGCAACATGGGGCAGTTGTTATTTAGATTTCTTGAAGCTCAAACGCGCCCGCAGCCTCTGTTACTTTACGGGCGATTCCGTTGTGATTTATGCCGAAGAGAGTACGAAAGCCTACGGCTTTGAATTTGATCTATTCCCCGCTGGATCAGTACATTGCGTTGTGTTACTGTTGTGTTGTATTACTGTGATTTCGGCTGTTCTAATACCTTTCTGAACATTGTATTCTTCATTGGGCTGATAATAAAGAACTGTTCAATCCCTGAACCCAACAGTGAAATTCGTTACAATATACATAGATATAAAGTTACAATCCACAAAAATGACAGGAATAATGAGCAAAATACGTTTACATACATAAAAGTTTAAAGCATTTTATTGCTGTTTTTACTTATGCCACCTGATCGACAGTAACATCAGATTAAGGCCCATGAAACTCATCGAGGCTAAGGGCTAGATTTTTATTTGCAAGTTTGATATCACGGGGCATGCACCAAGTTGTTGCTCATGTTCGTCAATATTGGCGATAACATTACAATATGGTTACCTTGATATTTTTATCCTCTGGCAATGTGTGGTTGCCATAGAGATAATCAACTTTTTAATTTATATTACGTAATTATTTTATTAATATAAAAATATATTTATTTTATGAAATAATCATAATATTCATTATTTATAAAAAGTTCATATATTTTTTTATAAAGATTACTACATAACTTTATTTATTCATAACTTATTTATTTATAATTATTATGTTATATGAGTATTCTTGTATATAATTTTTATTATATTATAATATGATGGTTTTTATTTTCTATAATTACTATTAAATTATATTATGATTACAATTAAATATAATAATTATTATTAAATCATACCATATGAATATTAGATATAATTACTATTAAAGTATATTATAAGATTATTATCACACACATAATGCATAATATTAGTAGTACACCGTAACTTTCTATTACATTATACTTATATTCACTATTTACCGATTGATCTTGGTTATTCTTAATCTCTTTCTATATTCTTCATTTGAAATATATTTCAATGTATTTCAAAACAATTCTTTAAAATCATCTTCCTGGTGTTTTTTTTACCACTAGGCCGCTATCTTGAATTCCATTCCAGCGACAACAAAGGCTGCTCGGCGTGATTCCTTTATTGCGCCAAGCATTGCTTGGCACCTTGCCCCGTGATATCAAACTAGTTCCAATTTTTAAGCCTGTCATTAGTCTTAACTTTGAACACCATGCAGGTGACAGAACAATTTTGATCAGTTCCACCCCAATTTTGAGGGAGAACTCTCTGGGGATTGTCAGCAGCCTCCCCTCTCTCTTCCCCTTCCACCAACCTACCGAGAGGACTTGCGGCTCAACGGCTATTTAGAGTACCCCGATGCCACAACAGCACTATACATTTACAAACATACATGCCTTCTCCAGGATTCGAACCCAGGCCCTACTGCACCGCAGTCAGCATCACTAACAGCTTTACCTGATGGGTGGCAAAAGTATTTTAAATTTGTCTAGTTAAAAAATTCCTTATTTAAAAAAAATGCAACACAAATTATTTATTTTGCCAATCCAATTCATTTCAGACAACCTTATACATGTAAACCATTACAAATGAGTTCACAGTGTAAGGTAACCAGACTAGCATCTTCAATACGCTATTATAACACCTGTACCAACAATTATTTACATAAATAATAATTTTGACAATATTGAGTTACCTAATATAAAAAAGATTTATGTAACAAATAAATAAATTTTTAAAAAATCAGTACCTGTCCTTGCTTGCAGTTCAGGTTTCTCTTTCCTTTTTTTTTCTAAATCTTCCTCCATTTGTCGAAACTTTTTTTTACCTTTTAGATTATAAGAGCATTGTTCTATTTCACGCATAACTGGCTCAGGATAACTATAAATAAAATAATGTAAATTTATTAAGCTGTTTTAATAAAGAAAAAGACATTCTCTCTGTTTTCAAATGTCATTTAAACTGAAATTATAAACTTAATTTGTCTAAGCAACAACATACTAATAACATAAGAAATAATATGCATTTAAAATACACAGATATTTAAAGTACAATAAAATAGAACTATCAGTGAAACTTTTGAAACAAATTTAGATAAAACACTACACAGAATACAGAAAAAGCTTCTAAGGAGATTTTTTTTATAGAATCATCTTAAAATATTGGCAATTTATTTCCATATCCTTCACAAAACTGCTTCCAGCAATGTTAATTCTAAAAAGGTTTTCCGCAAAAAGTTTCATTTTTAGTTGTAAATCATTATCGACAACTTTTTCTTTCATTATCTATTTTATCAATTATTTAACACAAAACCATACTCCCTCCTCCCCCACCAAATTTAATCAGAATTCTTATTGTGGAATAGGGACTGATATAATCATATATATCATAAAACAATGTGAATGGGAATTCATCAAATCACAGTAATTGTTTCTCAGTTTTAAAGTCGTGCCATTTGCATCAGTCAGGAGTACTGTTAGTTCCATTCTAATAGCAATCATTCACATGAGAATCTGTATAGGTTAGTTTAGTATAGCAGTCTATTGTCTTTTTAAATGCTACTATCACTGATAGTCTCATCCAGTCAGCTTTCACTTTTATTCACAGTTTTGTTTGGCAGATTGTTTTTTCTTGTATGCAGTCATGACTTTTAATACGGTAGCTTGAAAAATCTTGCAGTAGTAACAATCATGACTACGGATACTTCAATACCTTGCCCTACTTCAAAACCTAATTCAGTCCTAGGACAGCCCACACCCTTGGTGCGAATTGTTTTGGTTGGCGATAATTGTGCCATCTTGGTAACCCTACTTTGATACACTAGATATGATAAACCTAACTATTTCTGGAATTTTCGTATTTTGTCGGCAGGCATTTTGAATTTCGTCATTTTGTAGTTGGGTGCCGAGCAGGAAGTATGGCTGCGTGTGCGAGTGAATATACCTTAGAATTTTTTGCTTTGTTGAATGCGAAAGGCAAGAAAGAATTGATTGAATGGTGTATTAAGGAAGGAAGGATTGCTGAGAGTTATGAATGTCCTAAATGTAATGAACAAATGGGATTATACGAACGAAAGTGTTGTTTTGGATGGATTTGAATGGAGATGTCGAAAAAAGGTACGAATGCGCATGTTTGCAGAAGTATAAGAAACAATTAATGGTTTTCTAATAGTAAGTATGATATTTTGAAGGTAATTAAAATGTGGTTTGGAAGATGCATGAATGATTATGTTCGAAGGAATGTTCGACCATTACCTCGCAGAATATATATGGTGGCGCTCCCACAATCATTTGCTTAGCGATGAGACCTTTAAGGCTTTGTTAAAATCTGCTGTCAGACTGTACACTCCACTCGGAAAAGATCATCAATAAGAAAGCAAGTGCTGTTTTTATATTTATTTATCTTGAATATATTTGATTAATTTCTGTATTGTTTACAAAAATATTCATTATGCATCCACTGTGTCCCACTATATTCCCTTGCAACCATTGTTGGGGTTGCTTGGCACCATACCGTTATGGCTTGGCACTTTTTTCAGTTTGTTGCCAAGGGTGTAGGCTCTCCTAGGATTTTACCAAAAATCTTCCAAGAATGAAAATTGAATACCATTCAAAACAGTTAGGGGGGAGAGATGTCCACAACTTTATAACATGTTACTAAAGATGCATAGATGTAAGAATATATATGCTATTTGTATTTTTAAAAAATCTTGACAGTTACAATGATGTGTCAATAAACATAAAACACCTTTTATAAACATAGTAAAATGGATAATTTTTTATTATTTTAATAGTCACCTGCATAAGTTTACGTACTTTGATTACAAGTTAAAATTTTTATTCATATAACTTACCTTCAAAAAATTAATTTCAATTAAAAGTATTTTATTGAATCCTTCACAATAAGTAAGAATAAAATGCTACAAATCTAAAAATGAATTAAGAATTGAATAACTAAATTTTTAAAATTACTATGTTACAACTTCAAACTTTTTTTCCCAAAGGGGTTGCATTTCAGCAACTTAGACTTTGCAGACACTGCAAGTACCCAATTGTGAGAGCCATTTCATGGTGGCACCATCCCTAGTGGAGATCTTGTTACCAAATTTGGAAGTCTGAATTAATTTATAATTCAAGTTCACATTGGATGGCTAAATATTACAATGATTTAATTTTGCTGATAGTACCAGAGCCAAATTGATACTCAATGGATCTTTTATATGCCACATAACCATAATATGCCACATAATCGTTGACATGCGTGCCAACGATTTTCACATCTAGAAAATCTATCGACTCCTGCTGGGTATGCTTCATCACCTTGGGCTCTAATGAAGCATATTCTCTAAACTAAAAAATTAAATAAGTTATTTTAATACTAAAAGTAATTATTAGTAAAATCAAAGCTGTATTTTCACTGTAATCGCTGTAAAAAGCTGTTTTCAACAATTACTTTGTTGTATATTGAGAAATGCAATTGTTGCTTAAATTTTGCAAACTATTATTATTCTACAAATATTTCAAATATAAATAATAAATTGCTTTATATGGACTTATTTTAAATGATTACCTGCAATGTAGCAATTCTATATTAGAGTAAGCTTGAGCTAAGCACAACAATCTATCAACAGGATAATCATTTTTATAAGTTTCCAAAAATTCCCTTTTCAGTTCCCAATGGGGGCCTGTTTCCCATGGCTGGCGGTATTCTTCAAAATCAATACTTGTCATTGTACCTAAAATAAATTACATAAATAGTCATAACAATTACTAGTGACATTGCTCGCCTACTTAACTTATTTATTACATTATTTTTTAAAACAAGCCTTGTCAAAATTATATTTAGAGTTAAAGAATGACAAATTTAGTTTTTGAAATTTATTAATGAATGTATAGAAATTAGATTAATGAGAACAAATTTTGGTAATTGCCTATTACCGCAACTACATTGGCTACATTATATGAAATAAAACTCATAGTTGCCAATTCAACACGTACAATGCATGTGAAATCGTGGTTGCTAATGCGGCGAGTTATCTTGAACATTGGCATTGTTGTGATAGTACACAAGTACCCAAATTTTTTCTAAATTTAATCAAAGTACAACATTTTAAATGATGAAGGTAAAGTAGAAAACTAATTGTCTTCCAAATTTGTCAGTGTTTTTCAGATTTCATGCAGCAATAACAGTATTATTCAGGCAAAGTGTTAATTTCGTTAACCCTGACTCAAACAAATGCAGTATTCTCATTAAATCACTTTTTTATTAATTCTTTAAAAACTTATCAGTTTTAGAAAAATTTGATTAATATTTTGGCTTCAAATAATAAAATTGTGCACTTCTTTGCCCTCTTTGGTGGTATTGTAATGTTATTGAACAAATTTGGTAAAATTTTACAATAAAGTGACACAAATATATATAGCATAGCGGTTTCAATAATCATTGCATATTTCATTTCAAATTAATTAAATTGTTTTAGTTACTTTTAGTTTACTTTAAGTATAACTTACATTTATGCCTTATGATTTGGATTAAAAAAAATTAACATACTTGTGATGCAATGTTGATCAAGGTTTGAGATCAGATATCAAAATTTCAGTTTGGGGAAATGACTTATTTGTTTAAAAATTTGACTGAATTTCTTTGGTTCTGCAAGAGAAAACTGAATGAGTAATGTAATAGAAGACGGTCTTGTAAAACAACACAGCACCCGCAATCGCCTGATCAACGACCGGGTGCTTAATGCCTAAATTTTTACTTCGACGTGCTCTTTATATACAAAACATCACAATAATAGCAATCATTTGTATTTAAGGAAATTAAAAATTAATTCATATGCTACATTGATTCGTAAATCTTAACAAGCAATTGGTAACAAATTTATCATGCAGTTTAGTGTTAAAAATTTTTTTAAAAGAGCGCAAAATGACACAGAACAGCAAACATTTTATCACACAATTGAGTCTCACCACAAATTTTTTTCCAGAATTGAGAATTTATACTTTTTTAATTTTCTTAAAAATTCTACACTTCTAAATACTGCATAACGTTAAATGGAAGTCGTTAAATAGAGAGAACTTTTTTTACATGAGTAAAGGGGAAGGAAGGAGGGGGATGACATGAGTAAAGGGGAAGGAAAGAGGGGGATGACATTCTGCAGGGTTACAGAGCAAAGCAATTTTCTCGCCAATATCGGCGCTTGCTTTGAATACGATGCCAAATATTTCATTTTCTCCGTTGATGTAGACGTATTCGCATGGCTTCTTGTCGAAAGCATATTGGATAGATAAAAAACTATATATAACCATCTTTCGAAATTGCAAGTTTAAATACATGCTACAAATTTATTTGTTCAATATTTTTTAAATAAAAAGTTGAATTATGTAATTGCATGGTAAGTAATACTGTTGTGAATAAAAATGATTTGTGTTAATGAGTGGCTGCATGGCGCCACGTTTTTGTAACTGTGAAGTGGTTCTGTGACGTCAATATGCTCTGTATATAAAACGGGTGAAGCAATCACGTGTACTTGCTCGCTCGGCAGTTCTTAATAAAGTTAGTTTCTTTAAATTGCTGGCTGATGAATGAATCACTTTCCACCAACGCCCAGCATCTGGTAGATGCAGCCCACAGAACTTAAGAATTAATTGTGTTCCTAACATAATTAGTGGCGCCCAACGTGGGGCGAGGCTGTTTGTTGGAGGTGAAACTGAAACCGAATCACGAACTATTGAACTTTGAAATTTTCGAACTATAAAGATGGAAGTGACTGCGTTGAAAGCGCAAAGGAAAGGGCTGAGAACAGCATTTTCTCTCAGTCTGAAGAAAATTGAAACCGAATTGAGGAAAGAAGACATCGATATGAATCTACTTTCGATTCTGAAAACTCAAATCATGGATAAATTCCAGAGACTCAACTCTTGTCAGAATAAAATTTCTGAACAACTCTTGGAAATGAAAGATGCCGAGCAAGAATATTTGGATGATATGGAAGACGCAGAAAACTACCGTGACCGCTATATCGAAATGTATTCCCGAGTAGATTCGAAAATACAAGAAACTGCTATTCCAACCGAAACTGAAAAGAGAAGTTTTAAATTACCGAAAATTGAATTGAAAAAGTTCAGTGGCGAAGCTAAAGACTTTTTGGCCTTTTGGTGTCAATTTCAGAAAATTCATAATGATAAAAGCATCGCGCCGGAGGACAAGATGCAATATTTATTGCAATCCGTAGAACCAAAATCGAAAGCAGAACGATTAGTGTTGAGTTTCCCCGCGACGGCGGAAAATTACCCTAAAGCCATTGATCAATTAAAAGAGAGATACGGCCGTGAAGACTTGCTCGTACAAATTTACGTACGTGAACTGTTAAGTTTAGTTATGAAGAACGCTGCGTCTGGAAGAACGAAAACTGATTTGTCCGCCTTGTACGACGAACTCGAAGGAAAATTACGATCGTTGGAGAGCCTTGGACGAACGCAAGAAAAATATGGAGACTTTCTAACACCGTTGGTAGAATCCTGTTTACCCGAGGAAGTCCTGGTAGCCTGGGAAAGAAAACGGAATAATGAAACAGAAGTCAAAGGATCACGAAATCTAGAACATTTAATGACTTTCCTTCGCCTGGAAGTTCAAGGGGAAGAAATGGTGCAACTGGCTAAATCCGGTTTCGGCCCTACTATCCAAAAGAGAGATCCTCCAACCGAAAAGATGAAAACAACTGAATTAATGACTGCATCAGCCCTGGTGAGTTCTGAAAGTGCTTCAGGTAAGAAAGTTAATAACTGTATTTTTTGTGAGAAATATCATCCGAGTGAAAAATGTTATAATGCTAAAAAAATGTCTTTTATTGCTAAGAAACAATTATTATTAAGAAAAGGTGCTTGTTTTATATGTTTAAATAGATCTGGTCATTTAAGTAAAAATTGTGATGTTAAACATACCATTAAGTGTTCTAAATGTAATTATTCCCATTTTGAAATTATGTGTCCAAAATTAGATAAAAATTATGATCAAAAATGTTCCATAAAAACTGAGAATTCTCTATCAAGTAACTGCAACAGAAACGAAAGTATATACTTTCAAACTCTCTGCGTTTTCATTCGGATCAAGGGTCGGGAAAAGAAAGTGCGAGTTCTCATTGATTCCGCTTGTGAAAATAGCTATATCAGTGAAAGTGTTACTAGTATTTTGAAGGCCACTCCACTTAGAGAGGAAACTATAATTCATTCTCTGTTCGGAGGGGATGAATCGAAACCTAAATATCACGGTGTGTTTTCTATTGAGGTTAGTGATTTAAAACGCTCTTATGTATGTAGTTTTGAAGCGCTATCGGAAAAGAAAATATGTGGATTTATTTCTAAGATTGAGGATAAGCGTATTCTAAATGAGTTAAAGATTAAGGAAATTATTTTATCGGATTTAAATTGTAAGGAAACTGAAATTGGACTTTTGATTGGGGCTGATAATATAGGAAAATTATTAACTGGGAACTTAATAGAATTAGATTCTGGCTTAACAGCTATTGAAACTAAACTAGGATGGACGGTAATTGGAAAATTAAGTTCAAACGTTAAAAACGAGATGTTAACGACATCGTCGTTGCATGTAAGGAATGTTAGTGTTAAAGAATTATGGGAGCTAGATGTTTTAGGAATAACTGATCCCTTACTTAATGAAAATACTAGGGAAAATTTTGATTTAACCGATTTTAAGAATAAAATGAAAATTCTTCCCGATGGAAGATATGAAGTGACACTCCCATGGAAATGTAACTCTGAGAATTTACCCAGTAACAAAGAACTAGCGTGGAAAAGGCATTTACGGATGATAAATAAATTAAGAAACGGTAAATTTTTTGATGATTATAAAAGTGTGTTTAGGGAGTGGGAAGATTTAAATATCATTGAACGTGTGCCGGAGGTAGAATTAAACAATGAATGTCATTATTTACCTCATAGGCCAGTGATTAAATTAGATAGTGCGACAATGAAAATACGTCCAGTATTTGACGCCTCCGCCCATGAAAAAGGGAAACCATCTTTGAACGACTGTTTATGTAAAGGCGTAAACCTTATTGAACTAATACCTGACATTTTAGATCGTTTTAGAATTTATCCAATTGGAATTGTAGCCGATATTGAAAAGGCTTTTTTGATGCTATCTGTTGCACCGAAAGATAGAGATTATCTCAGATTTTATTTCCCATGCAATGAAAAACAATTAGTGTACAGACATTGTCGAGTTGTATTTGGGGTGTCTTCCAGCCCTTACTTATTGAATGCATCTATTATGCATCTTTTAGAAAACTGTAGTCCTGAATATAAGGAAGTTGCACAAAAGTTAAAATCTTCTTTTTATGTTGATAATTGTGTAGCTGGTGTTTTCAGTGTTGATGAAATAGAGATATTTATTGAGAAGGCTAAATTAATTATGTCGAAAGGATGTTTTAATTTACGTACTTTTGAGAGCAATGTGGCAAGTAGAAGTGTTGATAAACACTCAGGCGAAACTTTTATTTTGGGTATCATTTGGGACTTGGATAATGATGTTTTGAAATGTTGCACGAATTTCGAATCATTAACGTGCGAAACGAAAATAACCAAACGATTAGTTTTGTCTACTGTACAAAAAGTTTTTGATCCCATTGGGATGTTGGCGCCGTCTACATTGCTTCCCAAATTAATACTACAGGAACTATGGGAAATGAAAATTGCATGGGATCAGGAACTACCTCAGAATATTGTAAATAAATTTATGAAATGGTATAAGGAAATTCAAATTTTAAAAGATGTAACTGTGCCACGTTGTATGAAAATTGATATTTTAACTGAATTGCATGTATTTGTTGATGCAAGCAAGGGGTCATATGCGGGTTGCGTCTTTGCTCGATCAATAGTTGATTCTAGAGTTAGCGTAATTCTCATTAGAGCGAAGTCTAGAGTCGCTCCTCTCAAACCTTTGAGTATACCGCGTTTGGAACTAATGGCTTGCTGTATAGGTGCTCGACTTTTAAATTCTATTTTGAAAGCGCTTAATATGCCGGACTTGAAAGTTACTCTTTGGTCCGATTCTACAACAGCACTTTGGTGGATTAAGAAATATGGAAATTGGTCAGTTTTTGTAGATAATAGGGTAAAGGAAATTAGGCAACTGACTCAAATTCAATCATGGAAATATGTCCCAGGAAACATGAATATCGCGGATTTACTATCCCGTGGTTGTTCTCCACGAGAAATGCTTAATTCTAGATGGTGGGAGGGGCCATCCTGGTTGAAACAAAATTCGGAATTTTGGCCAGATGGTGAAATCAGTTGCGAACCTCAAGAAGTTAACGTGGAGATAAAGAAAACTAGAAATGCGAATGTTGATCTAGCAAACGATGCACCCCCCTTGCTTTTATGTAATGTGTCTGATTATGATAAAATGATTGGAGTATTTGCTTGGGTTTTAAGATTTGTAAATAATTGTCGCAAAGACTATAACAAATGTAAAGAACATGAACTCTCTGTTGCTGAAATTGAAAATTCTGAGAAACAATTGATTTGTTTAACTCAGACATATTATTTACCTGATGTTGAATCTTTAAAATTTGTTACCTTTATTGATAATGATAATATTTTAAGGGTTAAGTCTAAAATAACTGAAAGAAATGATGAAAGTTCTTTTTTGTATCCTATATTGTTACCTGATAAATGTGAATTTACAAAACTTTTGATTAGATCTATACACAAAAAGAACTGTCATGCTGGAATCCAAATAATGCAATCATTAATTAGAGAAAGGTTCTGGATTATCAGATCTAGAAAAACTATTAGGAGTATTTTAAATAAATGTGTTATATGTGCTCGTTTTAAAGTGAAATCATTGTCAAGTGGACCATCACCTTTACCACCAGACCGAGTGACTGATTGCGCGATATTTGAAGTTGTAGGAATTGATTTAGCTGGACCTTTGTTTTCAAAAACTGGCGAAAAGGTATGGATTGCATTATTTACTTGTGCAGTCTATCGCGCGCTCCATCTTGAATTAGTAAATTCTCTGTCTTCTGATGCCTTTTTGCTAGCCCTTAGGCGTTTCATTGCCAGGCGCGGGAGGCCCAGGATAATTTACTGTGATAACGGAACCAATTTCCGGGGTGCTTTCAATGACCTTGCGAAATTGGATTGGCATAAGATATCGAGAGAAACATCAACTCAAAGAATAGTTTAGAAATTTATACCACCCACCGCCGCATGGTGGGGAGGCTGGTGGGAAAGGTTGGTTCGCCTTATTAAAGAATTATTGAGACGTTCTCTTGGAAAATCAATATTGACCTATGAAGAATTGTCAACAGTAATTTGTGATTGTGAACTTTTAATTAATAGTAGACCTTTAACTTATATATCTGAAGATCCACAGGAATTGATCCCTCTTACTCCTGCAATGTTTTTAATAGAAAATCGCTGTTCCGATACTACCGATATTGACGAATTAAATTCGCGAGACTTAAGAAAAAGAATGAAATTCAGAATTAAACTTTTAAGTAATTTAAGGCAACGTTTCAGGAAAGAATATCTAGGTGAGCTAATACAAAAACAGAATGATAATCGGGTGCGTGAGCCCCGAGTTGGGGAAATGGTCTTAATTGGGGACGACAATAAGAAACGTTTGTCTTGGCCTATAGCTAAAATTATAGAATTAATCCCTGGTCGAGACGGGGAAATTCGCACAGTTCGGCTTAAAACTCAACATGGAACAGTAATACGCCCGGTACAACGCATCTTCCCTTTGGAAGTACAAGCGATTGTAAATAATGCTAAGGGGTTGAAAGAGGAATCAAATTCTGTTCAATGTACTAAACCTGAAAATGACTTGAATACTAATGATGTAATTGTGAAAAAATATACTTCTTCAGGAAGATTGATTAAAGAACCAAAGAGACTGGATCTATTGAATTATAAATGTTATAGGTTTGAGACTCTCCCCAAGTCTCAAAGGTGGGAGTATGTTGTGAATAAAAATGATTTGTGTTAATGAGTGGCTGCATGGCGCCACGTTTTTGTAACTGTGAAGTGGTTCTGTGACGTCACTATGCTCTGTATATAAAACGGGTGAAGCAATCACGTGTACTTGCTCGCTCGGCAGTTCTTAATAAAGTTAGTTTCTTTAAATTGCTGGCTGATGAATGAATCACTTTCCACCAACGCCCAGCATCTGGTAGATGCAGCCCACAGAACTTAAGAATTAATTGTGTTCCTAACAAATACGATTACGAGCAGAAAGCGCTCACATTCTTGTTTATGATTGTTTTTTGAAGCTCCGGGTTTTTAACGGAAAGGTATTAGATTAATTTAAATAAACGATCACTCATGACCCAGAAATTCCAAAAGGTTATGAATAAGTATTTCAAATAAAACCAAGAATGATTTAAGAGGTGATCTTTCAAAAATGTAATTACTGTAAGTCGAAAAGGTAAGTAATTTGATACAGAATAAAAAGCGTTTACTAAAGTGATTTGTGTGTGAAATGCTTGTTTTCAGATTAAATTTTCTGTATTACATAATACAATGTTTGATTATAATTTTAGATACATTGAGCTAATATGAATATTCATTGATTAAATTTTTATTATCGATTATTTGTTTCGCTCATTCTGTGGGTCGTCAAATTACGGTTTAATCGTTACGTATTCGTAAATACTTGTTTTATCAACACACACAATTCAATATGTTTATATATTCATAAGAATACAAGAATCGAATGATAGATTGACCGGAAGTCATGATTTTCACTCTGACAATGAATCGAGTTTCTCTGATATTTTTGTTTAATCTAAACGAAATTTTTTTTAAAGTTTAGTATTTTATGACTAAGTATTAACTTTCTCTATGTAAAAATAAAAGAGCAGACTTCCAAAATTAACTAGAAACAATATATATATTGCATACTTGAAAGCTAAATCAGATTATAAATTAAACTCATTTTCAAACAGAAATCAGTACATCCTACCATAATATAATCATATATCTATGCATATAATGTATAAACTCGACTTAATTCGTTACTAAATTTATGCCGAATGCAAGTAATATAAAAAAAATTCTTTTTTAAGTCAATTCCTGCTTATAGAAACTGGAATGAATAGAAAGTATTCTATTAACGGCTGAAAATTTGGACGATATATATATAGGGATAGAGTGAACTAATAGTAGGAATTGAATAAAGAGCATGGTTTGTCTGCATTGTTGTAATAATGGCTAATTTGGCTGAAAAACTAATAATCAATTAATTAAAATTTGAAAAATCTTTATTAACATCAAGTGTCATCCTCTACAAGTTTAAAAATATTATTTGAACTTGATAGGATGAATAGAAAGTATATTATTGAAGATTTGAACAAGATAAATAAATCTATAGAGAGAGTCAACTAATAGTAGGAATTGATTAATGAAAAAGAGGGTTTCATTACATATTACTGCTGAATGCATATTTGAGTAAGCGATTCCTTTTTTTTTTTTTTTGGTACCAAATAAAATTTGAGTTTGAACAAGACAAAAAATATTACATACTGCCTGTGTTATAGTTTTTAATTAAATGGAATAAAAAGCCTAAATCCTACAAGCTATTATTAATTTACAAAGTTTTCTTATAAAAGAAAGATTAACAGGCCAAAATTATCGTTCCATAAAAAAACCATAGTATCCTATGGTTTTTTATGGAACGAGAACTCTCTTATGGTTTCCTTTTCTAAAATAACTATATTAAATGCCGAATTAGAAATAAATTCACTTATTTAAATGCGTATAAATGAGCGAAAATGTTTCATTGAAATATTTTTTACCTTAGCAACAATAGAAACTACAATTTCACACAGTTGTTTTTTATAGTAAATTATTTTAAATAAAAGGGATGCATTTCTCTATGTTAAAAATCACATTCCAATTATTTACAAGTTACTAAGAGCATTTCTAAATTTATATTAATTTAAATCATTAAGCAGGTAAGTAAAATCACAGCATGTTTTAATTTTTTTTTAAAAAAGCGGTCAGACCTTTTGACAAGATTTCCCCCCTGCCGTAATTATATATACTTTCCAATTTTAAATATGTAACTGCCGCTTACGTCATTACTTGGGGTAAGCCAAAAGTAATTAATAGAATCTCGGGGTAAATTATTATATTTAATGACATAAAATAACACAGTTACAAAGGACAGACACTTAGACAAAAGAAAATAAGTAAAGTTTACAAAGTCCAGGATTGGACAACGAAATGGGGAACGCACGCTTGTTCCGACCCAAACTCTCTCTGACGGTACTACAGTGTTTCGTACAGCCACACTTCTGGTCCAAGCCCATATTGTAATGGCGGTACCTACATTTAGGTCTTGGAACTATACCGTGCGTTACAAATAGAGTTTATCCACATAGAAAAATATCTAATTATAAAACTGAAATTTTATTTCTAAGCATGCCCCTAAATTTTTAAAACACATTTTACCTTTGATACAAACTTTTAAAAAAAATGGACATCATACTTTAATTCCTGTTTAATTTAATTATTGAGTTTTTCAACTTTCCTCCTCCAATTTTTCTGACAGTCATAAAAGCCTAATTCTTACTGACTAGTGTGGGAAAGAAATGAGTAAATCTTATTTTTTTCCTGCTTCGTAAACCTGCATTACATACATATGCTTCAAAAATAGTTTATTCTGCTATATTACAGTACTAGCTGTTACCCGCCCGCTTCGCTGGGTATTTCATGATGTTTTATAAATTTTTACTGCTTATATATATGTATAAATTATTGATATCTAAGTCCTAGCATTAAGAATTCGATTGAATTGAAAAATATACTTATACCTGTAACTGTCACGTGTTGATAAAAAAAAAAAAGGGCAGAACTCGTCTAATTTGTATTTTCTAAAAATCTCTAAAATTGAAGCATAGAATGATGTTTGCTCTTTCGTAACTCAAAAACCAAGTGGATTCCCGCAAAACCAATTTTCGGTGGATCTCTACTCCGTAAATTGAACATGCAAGCCAAATTTCAAGTCTAAATCTAACAGAAAAAAAGCAAAAGTTTTACTATAAATATCCCCATAATCCCGTTGAGAGCCGTTTTCCAAAATTACCGCTCTTAGCGGATTTCAATTCAACAAAAGAAAAATGCAAACCAAATTTCATTATTATAGTCCTTGTAGCTCGAAAAAAGTAATTTTTTTGTCAATACGTCCCAGTAACCCCCTGCAACCCCCAGAACTTGATTTGCTTAAAATTTATTCTTAGTGGATCCCTATTCAACAAAAGAAACATGCTTAACAAATTTATGATATATATATGAATCAAGTATATGAGTCTAACAATTAAAAACAGGAATTTTTTTCTGTAACTCCTCTTGACCCCTCGCAAACATCTTTAGGGGTCTATTTTCAATTTACTCTTTGTTAGAGGAACTCTATTTCATGAAAGGAACATGCCTACCAATTTTCAAGCAGAATGATCAAGTAGTTTAAAAATGGAAATATTTATCGATTACGCCTCTTAATCTCCCGAGAAATTAAACTTAGTAGTTGATATTCGCGAAACCCATTTTGTAGCGGTTCTCTACTTTACGAAAGGAATCTGCTTATCAAATTTCAAGACTGTACGTCTAACAGTTTAAAAATGTGGATAATTGTCTATAACGCCACTTGAGCCCCCGCAACGCCACTTCCGGGTCTGTTTTCACAAAACCCATTTTGTAGGGGAATTGCACTGTATGAAAGGAATCTGCTTAGCAAAATTTGAAGACTGTGCGTCCAATTAATTAAAAATGCAAAAAAAAAAATATCAATAACGCCCCTTGAACCCCCGCAACACCACCTAGGGGTCGATTTTCACCAAACACATTTTGCAGTGTATTTCTATCCTATGAGAGGAATCTGCTAACCAAATTTCAAGACTGTGAGTCTAATAGTTTAAAAAAAGAAATAATTATTTATATCTGCCCTTAACCCCCAGCAACACCCCTTGGGGGTCAATTTTCTCCAAACCCGTTTTGTAGCGGATATTTACTCCATGAAAGAAACATTCCTACCAATTTTCAAGCAGGTAGGTCAAATAGTTTAAAAACAAAAATATTTATCTCTTACGCCACTTATTCCCCTGCAACGCCACTTAGAGGTCTGTTTTCACAAAACCTTGTTATAGCTGATCTCTACTCTATGAAAGAAATATCTTTATCAAATATAAAGACTGTGCGTCTAATAGTTTAAAAATGGAAATAATTATCTATAACGCCCCTTAAGTCCCCTCAACGCCACTTGGGGGCAATTTTCACGAAACCCATTTTTAGCGTATCTCTACCCTATGAGAGGAATCTGCTTACTAAGGTTCAAGACTGTACGTCTAATAACTTAAAAATAGGAATTTATAACGCCCCTTAAACCCCTGCCCCCGCAACACCCCTTGGGGGTCAATTTTCCCAAAACACATTTTGTAGCGGATATTTACTCCAGGAAAGAAACTTACCTACCAACTTTCAAGCAGGTAGGTGAAGTAGTTTAAAAACGGATATATTTATCTATTACGCCCCTTAATCCCCCGCAACGCCACTTAGAAGTCTGTTTTCACAAAACCCGTTTTGTAACTGATCATTATTCTACGAAAGGAATCTATATATCAAATTTAAAGACAGTGCGTCAAATAGTTTAAAAATGGAAATAATTATCTCTAACGCCCCCTAAGCCCCTGTAACGCCACTTGGGGGTCGATTTTCAGCAAACTCATTTTGTAGCGGATCTCTACTCTCTGAAAGGAATCCGCTTACCCAACTTCAAGATTGTACATCAAGTAGTTTAAACATGGAATCAATTATTATTAAAGCCCTTAACCCCCCCGTAACGCCCCTTGCGTTTCGAATTTCGGAAAATCCTTTCTTAGCTGATGTCTACTCTATCAAAGGAACATGTCTACCAAATTTCAAGTCTGTAGGTTGAATAGTTTCAGAGATTTCGTGATTAGTCAGTCAGTCAGTCAGTCAGTGAGTGAGTCGCTTTCCTCCTTTATATATATAGATTGCTTCTAATTTTTATTCTTCCGTGTTCACTTTAATAAATCATGAAGTTGGGGGAAAAATTACTTTTGAATCAAAGATTTTTTGCAATCCTCTAGTGTAGAGATCAATTATTTTTCATCCAATGTTCTATACAGAGAATTGTACCAATTCTAGTTCTCTAATGACGTATAAAAACTGTATCGCGCAAAGTGAGTAAAAGAATCTGGTAAAGCATTGAATATCGCAAAATGTGTAATGACACAGATAATTTTTATCAAATTGCAACTATAGCATTTTTTTAAAAAATAAAAGTACGTTTGATCTCATAAATAATTGCATTATGCATTTACATGTATATATGTAAACAAACAAACTTTTTAAAGAAGCGTGCAAATAATCGAATATCATCCAACCTATAACGTATATGAAATTGGGACTGTGATAAAACACATGAATTTTTACAAATTTGGTAAACTGCAAAAATTACATTATATTTTTTTAACATATATTTTATACAGTTGATAACAAATACGACTACATTTGTTACTTTGATAAATAGTTTTGAAATCAGACAATGTAAAACATAGTTTATAATTAGAATATAAACCATTGTTGCACATTGTGATATTGGGTGCTAAATAACACAGAAACATTGGATTCGTAGATATGTGGTGCCTCAATTCCAATAGTATGCGACTGCATTAAGTTTGACAAAACACCGTTTTCAATAGTTTGACCGAAAAAACCGAAATTTATTTTGCTTATTTCACACAATTTTCGTATTATTCTGTTCTCTATATTTTAATGGTGGATTATATCTACAAGAAGCTGTATCTTTGCCTGAGATTTATTTTTGTGGTAATTTAGTTAAGAAAGAAAAAATACAGCATTATGTAACAAAATGTGTTTAAAATGTATTTGATATAACATGACCACAATAAACCTGGTTCGTCATTTAATTAGTTATAATTGTAAGGGGATATCAGGATGTTGATTCATAATAAAATAATTTCTCATCGGAAAATTGGGCAAATCTTTCTTAATAGCCTGTGTTATGTATAGTCAATGAGACTAGGAATAATCAAAGACCTTCCTTTCTCTGATCTTTCATTGAATTATAGAGGCTGTAAGCAGTGGCGAATTAAGCGGGTGTCGGACTTCAACATTGGTAGGGGCCCCAAGCTTGATGAGTGCAAAGGCCAGCGACAAACCAACCACGCCAGCTTGGAACAAAGAATGAAAAGAAAACAAAGTTACAATGAAACCCCCGCTAGAAATTTATCGGCATGCAAGGGAAATCCTAATGTCGAAAAACTTTTGAAAATATTTTTAACAATACCGATATCGAATGCATCAGGTGAATGATCTTTTTTAGTTTTAAAACGTGTTAAAAATAATTTAAGAAGTACTATGGGAGAAAAGACAAATTGAAGAACATGTTTTTTTATACATACAGTTAAGATTTTTCTTTAGCCGATGAGTTTTATTATATCACTATATTCTATTTTGAGAATTTAAAGTAAATGACTCTTTTCACTATTTTAGTTTTTCGACTCTTTTACCAAACCTTTTACAGCCAGGGGCCTCCCAACTACCTTAATCCGCCTCTGGCTGTAAGGATTCCCACCTAACAGCTGTGAGTGTGAATGGACATCGCCCCGGCAACCTTTGACACCACAAGGAACACCCCCTATTTCGCCCGACATACCGGATGCAACCCGAGCCGTCTGCGATGTTCCCAAACCCTAGAGAGGGTGGGGAGAGAGAACGAAAAGGGATGCCAAAAACTTCTCTCTCGAAAAACAACAGAATTTAGAGTGTAATAATCTAATTACTAAGTTAACTCAAAATGTAAATTTGTAAATAATAGCCATGACGTAATTGAATTTAACTTTTAAATTAACCAATATGACGCTACCGTAAAATAAGACATCTGCTTGGCTTTGTTTCTGGGAAGGAGGGGGGGGGGCATAACAAGAAGAACAAAGCATTCCTGCGGACATTCCGACACTGCACCCATTTCCTTCCACTGGACAGGCCCAAACTATTTTTGTAAAACATTTTTAAAATGTTATGATGTTAATAAAAATTATAAGCAGATAAAAATTATATTATTTTAGGAATAATATTTTTTGATTACATACAAAATATAAATGATCAAATTAGAAAAAGCATTTGAAAGTAAAGAATTTAATGTACAAAGAGCATATTAAGGAAGAAATGTTTTTTTCCCCTTTAGTATGGGCAAATGATTATAATGAAAACAAATACTATCAAGTAGCGCACACAAAAAATTTTCATACATTTCATCTTTAAAATGTTCAAAAATGAAGTGAAATTAATTTTAAATTTAACCTTCATTTTTTTCTTTTCTTGTTCCTACAAGTGCCATTTTATAGAGTTGTGATATGAAATGTTATAACTTTTTAAATAATTCAGTTATAATACGTCCAAATGTATTCTTATAGCAGAAATATTCTTACATTCCTTGTTTTAAGTCAATGAATATCTTATCTTTAAATAACTTTTCAATGTGTTACTTGATCATTTCGGCTCCTTATTGCGAAGTTTTCCTTTTTTCAAATACTCCTTTTTAAAACTTGAGTTACTTCTCTCATTAATCCTTAATGGATTAACCTAAGTTATATTGAACATGTTTATTATCGTCAGTATTCAGTTGATATTAATATTATTCAATTTGTATACTTCATATGAATTAAAAAATTTTATCACGTTGTTACGAAGTTTAAATTTTCCCCTTTCAAGTATGAAAATGATTTAAAAAATTTCTTTTTTCTGATATTTAAATTTAGATAGATATGTTTATAGATTGTGTGTGCTTTGATAAAAAAAAAAAAAAAAACTTAATATTTCAGGGTAAAGATGTAAAGAATTTTCCAAACAAACAAAAATTGAATGCTGTATCAATATTTTTTTTTTTTTACCGGTTTAGAATTGTTCAGTAACACATAGATTTTTGAGAAAAATTATTAATTTAAAGAAGAAAATACAAAGAAACTTAAAAAGAATTCATTGTTATATGTTATACCAGGTATGTCAAACACGCGGCCCGCTAATACAAAGGTTGCGGCCCACGGAGACATTTACAAAATTAAAAATATCAATACTTAAGGGGGGGGGGGTATTTTAAAATTTATTCCTGTAAACTTTTTAAAGAAAATTTACAACATATTAACCTGTTATCTATTCTTGTTTTTTAAAATCCCATTTAATTATAAAAATAACCTTGAAACAAAAATTATTTTTAATATTTTATCAAATTTTTTTCATGTAATTTTATTATAATAAATTAATTTTTGAATGTATTTGTGCATATTATTCGCTATAGATCACTACGATTCATTGTTTGTGCAACTTTTATTTCTTTTTGAAGTGTCCATTTAGTGAGAAGCGAATACCGTGACGTCAGAGGCCGTTGAAGTTTCATTTTCTTAAAACCTAAAACCCCCAAGATGGCCAAGAAAAAGTGCAATGTTTACTCAATCGTTTGTAGATGAAAGTGGATTTTTATTTTTATTCATACTGTTAGTTCACGGCGTACGAAGCGCTATCTGTGTAATTAAGAGAGTAGTGTGTTATTGTGTCTATAGTAATGCATGTATAAACTGTGTTTGCACAATCGCAATTACGCTGCTTGAACTGCGCATGCCCTGCAATTCCGATGTGAATGTAAAAAGAAGTTATGAGTAAAAAATAAACGCCAGTCCACATGAAACTGTTTCGTGATTGTGTCATGAGTATCGACTAAGAGAAAACCATAAGTATTGATAGTGCTTGCAGCAATAAGTGTATTGTGCTAGAGATTCTTGAGTCTACTGCTTAAGTGTTTTAGTTATCGACACATACTAAATTAAAAAGTTATTTAATAAAAAATATCAAACTTCAAGAACAGAGTAAGAAAAGATGAATTGAAGATGAAAATCGTAATTTTTTTTTAAAAAAATGAAAACTGCAATATATTTAAAATTACGAGGCCACGAACCTCGTAATTTTGAATCATGGTCAAGTGACGAGGACGAGACCTGAGCTGGCACCTCCCTCTCCTGACTTCCAGACCACACCCTCGGGAGGACGTTTGAGCCTCGACATATTTAACCTGTATCGGCCCCCTCTGCGTTACGGATCTTCAGCGGTACAAGTCTCGAATTCATTACTTGAGTCCGTTACCTTGACCACTAGGCTACCGCGGCCACCTAAATTTGCTGAAGACAATACAACTGCAGTAAAAACTATATATTATTACTTTTAATCGCAAGCACAGATCCAAACCATTTACTGAAGAAGAATGTATTAGTGAATGCTTAACTAAAGCGAAAGAATTACCGTATATATACCTATATATACCTTATATCCCGCTTTTTTTCCAATGCTAATGCTGCTGAAAATCGGGTGTGGTTTAGAATCGAAGGGAAAGAAATTTGTTGAAAGGGGTATTTGGAGCAATTACGGGGTCCCGTATGTAATTAAAAGTTCGTCATACTGATAAAAAACAAATAATTCGCTTATTAGTTCTTTAAAATTTATTTTAATTTCGTAAAATTTGATATTGATAAAAATTTTACACTATTTTTCATTTTTCACAAAAACTTGTTGAGAATTTGAGGAGTGGCTTAGTTTCAAATAAATACGATATGTCCAGTACAAGTAAAAAATTTTAAGTGTAATTTAAGTTGAAATTCCGTAGCCAGTAGAGGTGATGAAATAATCGAGAATTTTAGTCGAGTCATGTGTTTTATGCGTAATACATTATTTTGATGCACTTTTGGAAATCTTCATGAAGTGTAAGTTATCCTTGGAAAAGTGGGTTTGTCTTGAAACTGATAGAGCACTTACCATGACCAGTATTATTAAAGGAGTTGCCAGATTAAAAGAAACAAGCAAAAACAGCATCGTAATAGTAATTTTGATCATTTGTATTGTATTATTTCATAGCAAGTACTGTTCTTGGGCATGTACTTGGATATACTGGACATGTTTTAAAATAGTCAGTAAAATTGTAAACTATATTCGAGCATGTAGAATTTGGCATCGTCAATTTGCTTTATTTCTGGATGATATAGAATGTAAATTTATATAGGTCAAACATATTACGCATGAGCTCAATCGATTTTGATTCATAAAATGTTAAAAAGATTTTTTTAAGTTGCTGGATGAAATCATTTTCTTGGAAATAAAAATTATGAAAGTGCTGAATTGAAAGATGAACATTGGGTAAAGCACCTAACTTTCTCAGTTGATCTTACAAGTCAACTTAACTTAAACTTCAAGTCAAAAATCTTTTTGCTACAATGCTATTTGATAATGTTAACGCTTTTAAACAAAAATTATTACAAACAGCAAGAGAAAACTTGTCTCGCTTTGAAAGCTTTAAAAAAAATCTATTTATTAAATCCCTTCAATTAAAATTTACAGAATAGTCTCACCAAATTAAATTGTTAGAAATGGAATTCGATCGAATGTTTTCTGATTTTAAAAATTTTGAATTACTATTCCGTTTCTTAACTTCGCCTCTATCTATCGATATTGTAATTGTTGAGGAAAAGTTATAAATGGAATTAATTGAAATCTATTGTGATTCTTTGCTGAAACAAAAATGTTTTGAAGTGGGAACTCTAGATGTTTATACATAATCAACATTTTTTTAAAAATTACATCAGTTCAATATGTTCAACCAAATTTTGACGACTTGCTTTGAGAAAATAAGAACAATATTAACATTAAATTGTATTTTGTATAATAACTTTAATTTTTTTGTTTTTATTATAAAGCAATATAAAACATGCATAGTTTAAAAAACAAAATGAAATATTAAATGATTATGTATGCATACTATATAATACATTGAGTTTTATAAATATAGACTATAATGATTCAAAAAATCCGGTTTTATTAAATTTTTGAACATTAGAAACATGCGGCCCTCAACTTAAGGTGGACTTCTAAATGTACTGAAAAGGTCAGGGTACTTTAACTTAATGAAATCACATTATTCGGATATGAAACTTTTGTTGAGAACGTAAATTACTCATATAAATCCACCTTAAAACGTAAAAATGTCAGAAATGGTCTAGAAAATTTTAAAATTACGAAAAATACATATATCTTTGCTTCCAAAATGCTCGGACGCCATGTTTGGCAAGCTTTAGTGTAATGACTGCAGATGGCGCCACGTGTATGCAATCTACGTGCAAAACTTTTAAAACATTACTTTAGAAGAAAATTGAGCATAAATTGCTTAAATACACATTAAGAATACTTTATTTTACGAAAAAGAATATTTTGCTACATGAATAATGATTTTAATCACTTCAGAAACACTAATTCTGCTTTTTTTATATGAAAGGGGGAGGGGGTAAGAATTAAAGTAACCCTAGACTACGTCATGAGATGACGTCATTGTTAGGGAGGGGACCCTCTTCATTGGAATGAAAGAAGGAAGTTCTGACAATTTGTTTCCAAGATGAAACGGTCAAGTGACCTTGAGATAAGGTTGACGAGGGTGGGGGGAAACATGAACAGGATAGCTGTTTATTTCAGGGGGAGGCGATTGGAATCTATTTTGGGACAGAAAGGGGGTTATTGTGGGGTGTATACTTTCTTAGTGAGTGAAACATTTGCAGAATTGTCATTTCAACCAGACTGAAAGCTCTTAAAGCTAATTTCTGCAGGGAGTGGTCAATGGATGCTATGCACCGGGGCCCTAAAATAATCAAGAATTTAAAAAAATATACTCTTGCATATGAAAACTTTACAATACTCCTATTGATGTCAATATGGCGAGTTGTAAAATTTATCAAAAACATTATTATTATGGATATCTAAAATTCGACAATCTTCAAAATAATTCTTGATGTTACGAAAGTTTAGTTTTTGTTATTCGATTTGGGAAGCTCCCAAGAATCCCTACCTCAACTGGACTTTTTAGAAGATATAATTTAGAAGTGGACTTATATTAATAAAGTAGCGAAATTTTTATGAAGAAGCCTGGTTGTTATTTCAATAGTAACTCTAAAAATAATGTGAATGTTTCAAAAATCTTAATTCAGGCTCTGTAAAGAAAAATCCTAACTATATATACATAGAAAAAATATTACATAGAAGTATTTTCCATGAAAAGAGAATGTTTTGAAAATGTAATTTTTCTTCATGTTTTTGCTATAAAATTACATTTAAATAGTTTTAATGTAATGGAATATAATGGAAAATTTTAATCGAATTGTTAAGTAATTAATACTCTGTGTTAATGAATCACATAAGCAGAATAAAAAATTCGTAGAACAGAGAATTATGCACAGATCTCAAAAATAAGTTATTTTTGTATTTGGAAAGGAAGTCCTTTCCGAAATTAAAGCAGCTACGTACAAATGGACTGCACTCTTAAAATTTCCCATTTGGAAAAAAATTCAATCAATATTAGATATGTAAATTTTGAAAATGAAAGATTAACTATAAATGAGAATTTTTACAGGGTTTATTAAAGTAATTTATGTGCCTGGAGCAGGATTAGCAAAAGAAAGAAAGAGAGATTAGTGTCGCTCGATAAAGTAACAAGAGGGCTATTGATCACAAACCTCGTAATGTTCAACCTCGGTCGAGTAACGAGAATGACACCTGAGCTGGCATCCCTCTTTCCTAACTACCACATAAATGGGAGTAATGGCCTCATCTACACGGAAAGTCTTTAGTGGCAACAGGATTTGAGCCCATGACACTCCAGACATGAACTCGTGACCATAACCACTAAGCTACTGCGCCCACCAGGAATAGCAAAAATTCTATTGAAAAGGTTAAGGAAGTCTGATAACCAATCAGTTTTTAATATATTTGAAGTTTTCTGAGAGTTGACAATCTCAATATTCGACAGTTTAGAGAGAGTGATTAGTTTAGCAATCATTTTAAAGCATTTTTCCATTCTTAAAAATTTAATTAAAAACTGGAAGGAGGTACCGCCTCCTCCCTTATCTGCCTAATGGCGGACCAACTCCCATTGTACAAATTATGCAACTCTATCACAGCACAAATTGTAAAACTGTAATTTCCTTGTATTATGTAGTTCATACGGTTTTTTCTTCATAATTGGCTGTAAAATTTATAACACATCGTCACGTTTAACTATTTTTGCACATTCATGTAAAGCCTCCCTATCATAAATGTAAATTTGTCCAAACTGTGAGTTTGCTCCATTCTGTGAAAAAGATGTAGTTTCTTTTGTTAACTTCACCTTAAAAAAAACCTTGAAAGGAATTTATTACAGCATCATGAAAATTTTTTTGTATATAAAGAGAGATATTTGGGAGAATAATCGGTTCGTTCAGTGAAATGGCTATTAACTCTTACTTTTACTACTAAAATCGTTTCTGTTCAGTTATGTTTCGAGGTTTTTAATTTTTAAAGAGCAATATTTGTGTTTTTACAAACAAAGTTTAAAAAACAAAATGAAATATTAAATGATTATATATGCATACTATATAATACATTGAGTTTTATAAATATAGAATATAATGATTCTAAAAATCCTGTTTTATTAAATTTTTGAACATTAGAAACATGTGGCCCTCAACTTAATGTAAAATACCTCATGTGGCGCCTGATATCAAATGACTTTGACATGCCTGTGTTATACCAAGCGTCGGTAACATATGGCACGCGGGACAATTTTCAGAGCATCTACAAACTTGTGAAATAACTATCTCCATAAAAAATAGAATTAATGCATCTAACGCATTTTTATTTAAAGCTATACCTTGTATTCAATTCTTTGCCATAAAACAAAGAGACACGAGAAGAGCAAATCTAATTTTGTTACGAATTTCTTATATTGGATTTAAAGAAAAATAACAGCTGATTTAGCTTTTTCGAGAAGGAATGGGACTGTTACAAATTTGTGTTTTAAAATGTTACAGCTAAAAACACGACACATGTTGCTTATTCGAAATGTGAAAGATAGAATAATCATTAAAGAAGGCAATTTTATATAGCTGTATTTCATTCTCAATTAAATCTTCAAATCACTTTAATCTCGCTTCGAAAATTTGAATCGGTCAGTTCTTATTTTTAGTTTCCTAAAATTGATTAAATTTTAATCGAAAGCTAATTTAAATTGTTGGATATCGATGCCGAAGTTATTCAATTATTTAAAGAAAATTGAACGTACTCCGCTTTCCATTTTTGGTTCCACTTATATGTGAACAACAAACAAATCTTTTCTCATATGAAATCTAATTTGAGTGGACAAAGAAGGCTGCTTACAACTGAACATTAGAATCATGTGTCAAATTGAAAGTCAAAAATTATACCCTAATATTGCGTCATTAAGTATCACTTTACTAGGACAAAGTTCTCATGAAAGTTTTAATTTTTTATTTAAATGTATTGAAGAAATGATTTTATTTCATGTTGTTTATTTCTTATTTTAATAAATATTCTTAAAAATAAATAAATATGTACAATTTTAATTTGTTTTCATTTACCTTGAAGTAATAATTACATTTTATGTTGTTTTTTATGTTAAAATATTTTAATTATGCGTAATTATAATACGTAAGGAAATTCTAAATCTGTATTTTGACCTCTGATGAAGAGATTTAAGTGGTACTCGTATTTCAGGACTATTGATTTAAACTATACATAGAAGCTTTATCAGTGTGAACATGTTAGAAGAGAAAACTTTTGTATTAAATAATTACAGAAATTAAGAGTTATGTGAATAAATGTGTCGATAATTACTTGAACGAGTAATATAAATGTGATGGTGTAATTAGAACAGTTAAGTGTTAGCTCAGTTATGTTGTCCTTTTCAAAATTATCAGTCTTCATGTTGACTCAAAATGTAACATTAATTAACTATCAATTAATAATTGGAAATATACTCTATATATGAGATGTGAATGACATTAAGACTAATTAATAACATTCTACGGAAGACTGGTTCTGTAATTCTAAGCTCTTGGGTGAGAAAATAATAACAGCTGCATTCCAGTTCAAAAATAAAATGATTAATTCTTTCTAATAAAAGGATTGAAATAATGATTAATTCTTCATATAATTTAAGCCAATCGGACCGCCTTGTGTATATAAAAGTATCACAATTTCGATCGAGCAGGTAAGATTTCGCCGGTCATGAATTTATCAGCAATTCGGAATCTAAATGTGACACCAATAGTAGTCATACCATATAGTAGTCAATCAATGACTACAATAAATAGTAGTCATTGATTGGTAATGTTAATTATATAATAAGAAATAGAGTAGAATTTTTTTCTTCTTTTAAAATGTGGTCATGGAGATAGGGATTTTTAAAGTATGATCAAAGATCGACTAATTATTGAAATATTTAAAAAAAAAAAAAACTTTTTTCCCCTTAATTAAATAAAACCAGGATTTTACAGTTACAATTTTTTCTTTAATATTCAAAGAGCAACAAAAAATTCGTCAGTTCTTAAAGAAAAAATCATCAAAGCTTCATGGGCAGAAAAGTATCAGTAAATGTTTTTTAGGTTCGGATAATTTAGGCAAAAAATTTTTGAAATTGAATTTTAACAATGAAAATGAACGGTACTTTTTTGTTTTTTCTTAAGGAAACTATAATTGAAAATTTAATATTTCAATTATGATTCATTATTCGTAACGCAATTTTACGTATCAGGATAAATAATGTAGTATTATTCTAATTTTAATTATTTAATACCATATTGTAAGTTGCTTAAAATTGTTTTTGTGGCTGATTTATAAATATATTATCATATTTTGGAAAGGTTTATTTACAGGTGGCTTCATTTTATAGCAAAATAAATTTAAAGGAATTTAGTGGAAATACATGTTTAGAGAGATTGATAATTTATCAGTTACTTCTTTTTTACAAATAATTCACTCCTTAACCTTTTTTTATATATATGCGATTTGTTTTCTCAATGAAAAAATTGTTATAACTACACATACTATCGTGAAAGACATCTTTTCAAAATCCGTTGCGTAAATAATAGTCATATATTGATTTTTATTTTCAAAGGATAACTATACTTTTGTGTATCATAAAGCAACTTTTATTTTTAAGACGTCTTAAAACAAAGAACCAATTTTAAAGAATTTAATGATTTGATTAACTGAGAGAAAGTTTTACTGTTTTTAGAAAATATGCAAAAAAGATAATCCACAAAGGAAAAAAATCATAAGCAACGTATAATGTACAAGTCAAACTTAGTTTCATAAACTTTCATGCCCCTCAATTGTCAATAAAACCTTAGATCGGGGGTGGCCAGCCCGTGGCACGACTGTGCTGTAATAGTAGCACGCGAAGACTTATGAAAAATTCAAAAAGATAATTAATATTATTACTACAGTTTTATATTCCTTAGGTGGGTTTGGTCGGTATTCTTTAGTGGTCACATACAAGCGGTTTTTCCCCCCTCCTCTTCCACAAACGTTTCCTGCCTTTTTAGCGCGTTTTTCACGTAGTGTAAAAAGCGCTATTAGGACGCAAATTTCGTCTTTGTTCCATATTTTGTTGTACCTTTTTCTCAGCCAATAAGCAACCAATTGACCTCGGGTTTTCGGCATTTGGTCGCATTTGTGACCTAGAAGAACCGAATCTTATTTAAATTTAATAATTAAAAAAAAAATTTTTTTAAGTATAGTACACACACAACACTACTTTCTGTTAGTAAAAAGTTCATTAGTTGCATTATTGTAAAATACAACATGTGAAAAACGCCCTAAAATTACTTGGCCATGCCAATGATTGATTTCTTGTTTTTTTCCTCACCCTCTTTTTTTTTATTCTTAATCTCTAAACCCATTTATATTTCACAATATTTTGCAGCTTCCTGGTTTAACTCTTGGCTAACAATATAAGTATTCTTTCAGTTTAATTTCCTGTTTATTTTATTTTTATTATTTTATGTATTTATTCATTTTTTTAGCAAAAAAGGATATCTCCAATAATCTATCTCCCTCCCCCCCCTTTTTTTCCTCTCTCTCTTTATTTATTTATTCATTTTTCACTGCTGCTATCTTTTTTTTTATGCTTCTTTAAAAAAAAAAATGGGGAGGGGGGGGGGAGGAGATCTGGCAAAAAAAAGTAATCCTCCTTCGGATGAATCATTTTCTTTTTCTGAAAACTGAACCAAATGGCGGGAAAATATCAACAGGAAGTGGTGTCATCAACTGAAAATTTGATTCCAAAGAAACTTTTTTTTAATGTAATTATTTATGCTTCCTGTTTTTTTTTTTTTTTTGTCTATGGTGCATTTGTTTTGTATAATTTTATTATTTCTTTTGTATTTGTAAAAAAGTTGGAATTGTTTAAAATGTAAACTTTGATTTTTTTTTTTTTTTACAATAAAAATTGGACGTGAGAGTGGTTGTTTCCCGAGGGATCAGTTGTAGCTATAAAACCCTCTTCGGGTGAGCTCGGTTCCTCTGGGCATTCATCATCGTCAACAACTACAGTTTTATTGAAATGCGGTTGTCCCAGACAAAAAAAAAGACATCAAAATTTATTTTAAATACACTTAATTGAATTACAGTAGAAAATTATAAAGTAGAAAATACTCCTTCATTCTTGTGCGAGCAGGCTATTCAAAGGAAGTGCATTCGTGAGATTTTGGAATTTGATGGAGCATGTTTTAAAATATCTGGAAGAAAACAATGAGAACTACCCAGTGAGTGTTTGATACTCAAGAATGCAGATTGAGTTTGAGATTTAGCTTTGCTTGCCAGTACAATGAGGCATTTAAATGATTTAAATTTATGATTACAATGAAAAGAGTATACTTTCCTACCCTAATTGATCATGTATCTTCTTTTCTTCTCGATTTTGGACATAAAGATTAACAATTTCACTTTAATGCACGGACTATCAATTAAAGTTAATAATGCCTGGAGTTACGATAGTTTTAAAAGTTTAATATCTGTTTTGACTGAGAATGAGACTTTAGATTTTGAGTTTGATGTAGAATGCAATTATGAATTGTATAACGAACGGATTTTGACTTACCGCCATTTTCCATGCTGGGTGTATAAACAGGGTGGAAGTATTTCGAAATCTGAATGAAAGATATATAAATGAAGATTATTAATGAATCACCAATGATCAATGATTTCACAAGTCGACTTTTCATGTATATATTTGCTTCACACACACACTCATGCCTTTACATGTACGATAAAAGAAAAACATGTCACAACACATAATCACAAGAATGGCGACCATTACAACTGAATAATCCCAATAGAATGTCGTTTTCCCGCCGAAATCACTCCGGCTACCAGAAAACCAAGTCCAGTTCGTGGCGCCATCTCTGGACGGCAAAAGGAGTCAACTATTCTTAACATCCTCCGGGGGGCGGGAAGATGTAGTCGATGGTGGTAGGGGCAAGACTGCAACTTGAGAGACTGGTCTTGTCATGACTCCACGTGAAGTCTGGATAGTGACGACACGGCATATTCCGTCCGCTCCAGGATGTGTGGCCACAATCCTTCCGGGAGTCCACCTGGTGCTGAAAGAGGCTGGATTCTTGATTAGGACGAAGGATCCTACCGTGAAGGCTTTCTGGCCCTGCATCCATTTGGTTCGGGACTGCAAGGTGTTGAGGTAGGAGAGCTGCCAGCGAGACCAGAACATCCTTTTCAACTTCATCAGAAGAGACCACCTAGAATGAAGACTCAAGGATTGGTTAGTCAGACTGTGATCAGGGAGTTCAAGCAAGGGACACCCGATAAGAAAGTGTCCGGGTGTTAACACCTGGAGATCCTTAGGGTCTGATGATAGCGGATAAAGAGGACGTGAATTTATGCACGCCTCGATTTGGCACAGGATTGTAGTTAATTTTTCAAAGTTCAGCAGAGCCGCCTTTAAGGTTTTGAGCAAATGATGCTTTGTGAGTTTGACTGAGGCTTCCCACACACCTCCGAAATTCGGTGCATATGGAGGAATGAAGTGCCACTGAATGTTTTTGCTTGACGAATAGTCCTGGACATTAGAGTTGTGAAGTAATTTAAACAAGTCCTTCAAGTAAGCTGAAGCACCAACGAAATTTGTACCGTTGTCAGAATAAATGTCTGATGGATAGCCACGGCGTGACACAAATCGACGCAGTGCTGACAAAAATGCTGCTGCTGATAGCGAAGATACGAGTTCAAGGTGCACTGCTTTAGTACACATGCAGATGAAGAGGCAGATGTAAGATTTGAAGTTGCTGGTCTTGCGAGTATGTTGGCACTTTGTCGTGATAGGTCCAGCAAAGTCAATGCCTACTTTTTCAAAGGCACGACAAGGGGTGATTCGTTCGATGGGTAGATCACCCATCATTTGAGAGACAGGCTTCGCCACAAGCTTAAAACAGTCTAGGCAGCTGCGCAGTTCTTTTCTGACAGCTGATTTACCATTAGGTATCCAAAACTGCTGACGAATGAGGGATAAAACTAGTTCCTGCCCAGCATGGAAATTGACCCTATGAAAATGTCTAATGAGTAGACTTGTAAAGTGAATATTTTTTGGTATGAGCATAGGATGCTTTTGTTCAAATTTAAGAGTTTGTTGGAGACGAAGACGTCCTCCGACACGAAGAATTCCCTCAGAGTCAAGGAATACATTCAAAGACTGAAGGTTGCTAGATTTCGGAAGAGGCTTGTTACATTTCAAGAGATTAAGTTCTGTATGGTATTCTCCATTTTGTAACAATTTGACTACATTTTTTTATTGAGGTTTCTAATTCATGTGTATATAAAGGCCCAGTAACTTTGGACACTGATTTGGAATTATGGTAGAACCTGAATATCCATGCAACAGTCCTAATTACTTTCATGTACGAGGAAAACTTATCCAAGAAACTAAGAGAATTATCAACACCAGTTGAAAGAACAACAGAGTCACTTAATGATTCAGACTGATCAATAGGAACAGGCTGTTCAGAGAAAGGAAGAAATGAATTGGAAGAAGGATGGAAATCATGAAGCCATTTTGGACCAGTTACCCACTCTGAATTTTCAAGAAGTTGTTTCGGGTAGAGGCCTCTTGTTGCCCAATCTGCCGGGTTTAATTTTCCCGGAATGTGATGCCAAGATTCTTTTGAGGTTAGTGTGTGAATTTTTCCAACCCTGTGTTGCACAAATTGATTTCCTTTTACAGGTGGATTATTTATCCAACTCAGTGTAATTGTTGAGTCACACCATAAATAAGTATCGTGAGTGATGCTAAGAGATCGCTTAAATGTATCTAGAAGTTCAGCCAGAAGCAGAGCACCACAAAGCTCTAATTTAGGTAATGATATTGTTTGTACAGGTGCCACACGAGTTTTTGAAACCATTAAGAATAAGTGTGGCGAATCAGAAACAACACGTAAGTATATTACGGCTGAATATGCCTTTGAGGAGGCGTCACAGAACCCATGAATTTCACAGTGTTTAGCATTTAGTGTTTGAACATATCTGGGAACTTTTATTTGTTTGAGGCATGAAATTTCTGCTTGAAACCGATTCCATCTATTAAGAATGTCTGATGATATCTCATCATCCCAGTCAAGCCCTGCCTTCCACAGGTCTTGAAGAATAATCTTTAAAATTATAGTTGAGGGAGAGACAAACCCCAGAGGATCAAAGATGCGTGCGATGATTGATAGCATCTGTCTCTTTGTGGATACCTGGTCTGGTAAACTGCTCTTACTTTAAAGGAATCCTCGTTTAGATCCCAGAATAAGCCAAGAATTTTCTGGGTGGACTCATCATTAAATGAATGTGAGAAAATATTTGTCTTTAGACTGTTTGGCAAGCCTGACAAGACTTCTGGATGAGTGCATGACCATTTTCGCAGCTCAAATCCACCGGCTGACATTAAATTTTGCAGTTCGTGAACAATTTTCCTAGCCGAGTCCAATGAGTCAGCACCGGCTAACAAATCGTCAACATAGAAATGATCTTTTGCGAGCTTAGCTGCCTGTGGAAAACGATGTTTTTCATCCTCACATAATTGTTTCAAAGTTCGGATGGCAAGAAAGGGGCACAAGATGTACCATTGGTAACTGTATTTAATTTGAAAATCCCTAATGGTTCCTCTGGAGACTTCCTCCAAAATATTTGTTGAAAGCATACATCATCTTGTGATATTAATATCTGTCTATACATTTTTGCAATGTCAGCAGAAAAAGCAATTGGGAAGAATCTGAATTTAAGTAAAGTTAGAAAAATGTCTGACTGTAGTTTTTTACCAGTCAGCAGAATGTCATTCAAAGAATTTCCATTTGTACTTTTGAATGAGCCGTCAAACACCACCCTTAATTTGGTTGTGGAACTATTATCATTAATCACACCATGATGTGGTAAGAAATAATGTGGAGATTTTACATCTGATGCGAGAGGCGTCATGTGACCAAGGTTTTGGTATTCCTCCATAAATTCTGTGTATTGTTCCTTTAATTGATTATTAGAGCGAAGTTTTCTTTCAAGAGAATAGAATCGTTTTAATGCACCCTCCTTACTATCTCCAAGACTTGAATCATCTCTAAATGGCAGTTTTAGAATATATCTACCATCAGCATTACGAATATGAGAATTTACGAATATAGACTCACATAGCTCATCCTCATCCTTTGACGGAATTTCCTTAGGAACAGATTCAAGTTCCCAAAATTGTTTCAAAGAATGGTCTATGTTTAAAAGGGTGTGACAGATTAGGGATGAATTTTGATTATATGGTGTATTTATGGTACCTGACAATAAATGACCTAATTTTGTTGGCAATGCTGATGGGGTACCTTTGGGTCCCATTATAGGAGTCCCTGAAATTATTGTCATAAAAACATCAGCACCTAGAAGAATGTCTATTTCATTTTCAATATAAAACGTTGGATCAGCAAGAGTTAGATCTTTGATATGAGGCCACTCATGATATTTAATTGGAAAGTTTGGCATAGCAGAAGTGACTTTCGAGACTAACAAAGCTTTTACTTGAAATTTATCAGAGGAAACACAAGAAAAAAATTCCAAGTTTGTCGAATATAACGAAGTTTCAGCAAATGTTTCATTTACACCTACTAATTTATGATTGGTGTATTTTAATGGCAATTTTAAGCGATCAGCACATTGCTTGGAAATCAAAGAATTTTGGGAAGCATTGTCTATCAAAGCACGGCAAGTTATTTGTTGACCATGTTTAGATTTAACATTTATTAATGCTGTGGACAACAATACGTGACCTTCTGTCAATTGTGTGCAATTGTTAGACACTGTCACAGCAGAATTTGCTTGAGTATCTGCTGAAGGACTGACTGAATATCTGTGTAATAATGTATGGTGTCTTTCAGAACAGTTTTTACAAGAGAATCCTATTCTACATGTTTCAAGCCTGTGGTTACTCCTCAAACAATTGGTACATAAATTATTGTTCCCTACCACTTGCCATCTTTCATTTACATTCATAGAATTAAAAGTTGGACATTTGAATAAGGCGTGGCTTTGACAACATAGAATGCAATTGTTACTTTTAACAACATCTAATTTTACCCCTGATTT